>JANHFO010005466.1:220868-243217 GCA_032468095.1 Pareas carinatus
CCGATCTCCCCTCTCTCTCTCTCACACACACACACACACACTTCATTTAAATAAATAAAATTAATTAATGTGACCATTTCTATGGCACACTACATTCCTTAGAATTTCCTTGGCCACATTTATATTTTATCTTAACATTTATATTTTTTCTACAATAAGACTTAGGATTATTTTCCACTTTGGACCTTTTGGAAAATACATATGTAGTATCTTTGAAATGCTGTCAAGTGTTTGAATCTTGGTATACTAAACTTTAGCAGCACATATACTAAAATTAGGAATACTAATGCAATATTTTGCATCTTTTTTCCAAGGTATATACATTGTCTGTATCTGGTGACAGATTGATAGTGGGAACAGCTGGTCGAAGAGTTCTGGTGTGGGACTTGCGGAATATGGGCTATGTTCAGCAGCGAAGAGAATCAAGTCTTAAATATCAGACCCGTTGCATCAGGGCATTTCCCAACAAACAGGTATTGAACCTGAGTAGCAATATTTCATATTTAACCTTGTTGAATCAAACATGCTATTGGTTACTTCAGTGTACTCCTTACACTTATTGAAACTTTTGAATTTTGCTATTTTTCTTTGTGTTTGTATGTGTCTAGGCATTCCCAGAGCTGTTTTCAAGTTAGTCTAGAAATTTGATGAATCAACTCTTAGAGTATGGGAATTCAGTTCAGTTAACGTACAGCTACTATTATTAATAACAGTATCATGCTTAATATGGTTTTATTTCTCTAAAAGTTAGGCTTTCAGAAAAAACTACTTGCCTAGGAGCCCATTCTATATTGGCTTTTTCCAATCAACACTATGAGGAAATTATCTTTGAAACAAGAGAGTCTTTGTTTTTGTTACTGTATCATTATTTTTGATGGAATTCAGTGCAGCATCTAATCATTATACTCTTGATTAAAAAATAAGTTCTAGAAGTAGATTTCTTTTTTAATGTAGTGGAGGAATTAATTTCCTCTATTATTTGTGAGGAAATATGTTCCCTAATGAAGTCTTTGAGATGACTTTTCATTCCTGAAAAGGTGCTGAGATATATTTCTGTTTCCAAGATTTCTGAAATAATCTTTTTCAGTAGACGTGAAGTAGGAATTCCAATTATCTTTGGAATCTTTTATCTTATTTCACAGGTTAGGTACATGACTCATTTTGAAATGAACAACTGTAGAATTTAATAGAAGTATTTACACAACAGAAAACGTTACATAATTATTTGTGACCATAACTAAAAGATCTCCATGTGCTCAATAGGGTTATGTGTTAAGCTCCATAGAAGGTCGGGTTGCAGTTGAATATTTGGATCCAAGTTTGGAGGTACAGAAAAAAAAATATGCTTTCAAATGCCACAGATTGAAGGAGAATAACATCGAGCAGATTTACCCCGTCAATGCCATCTCTTTTCATAATGTCCATAACACATTTGCTACAGGTAATTATTTTCTTATGGACTTGCTAGTAGTAGATATTCAGATCTAATTTGTATGGGTAGTGATCCCGGTTTCATGTGAAATATTTCATCCATATTATTTATGTGTTAACTAAGCAGCATACAGATGTTTCTGCCTATTTTTCTTCCATAGCAACTGCTCTGTTCAGTAGCTTGACTTATTCAAAATAATGCAATTAGTTTCTGTATCTGAGTGGTGGATTAGAACTTGAATTTCTCTAGCACCAGTCCAAACCCTTAACCATTTTATGATCTTTGCATAGAAAATAGAATATTGTGAAGTTTCGGGCCAGTATTTAACCCCTGAACCTTCTTCTAATTGGCAATAACTGCAGTTCCTGAACATTTGCAACATGTTAATTTGAGGGGGGAAATGTACAGAATGTAATGTCATTTGAACTTTATGATTGATTTGCGCTTATTTCAGATTGTTGGGCTTGTTTCTTTTATGGATTTGTGTTCTTTTCTTATAGAGAAAATTAATAAAACTTTTTGCACTAAACTTTAAAAGCTTGCACTAAAGTTGCAGAAGAATGTAAAATTAGTTCCTAATATCTCCCTTTCTTACACATCTATTTGTAGGTGGTTCTGATGGCTTTGTCAATATTTGGGATCCGTTCAACAAAAAAAGACTCTGCCAATTTCATCGGTACCCTACCAGTATAGCTTCACTCGCTTTCAGTAATGATGGGACTACTCTTGCAATAGCATCATCATATATGTATGAAATGGACGACATTGAACATCCTGAAGATGGTATCTACATTCGTCAAGTGACTGATGCAGAAACAAAACCCAAGTAAGTATGCTCCATCCATACTTGAATTGTTCTTAGTGCTTATTCCAGGATTTATTAAGTTTCCTTAATTCATGAATAGCATCATGGATTACTTTGGAAAGTATTTTGTACCAGAAAACTGGAATTGATTTTATCTCCTCTCTAAACTCAATATCTGTAGGCTGTTACATGACTGTGGGATAAAATTGTCTATTTGTTTTAGGAAAGGAGGTTAAAATTTCATTCTTTCTGAATGAACTATCATACAAAGTTGCTATTTCTGGCTTATTACTTTCAAATTAAGCTGAAAAATCAAAGATCACTACTGTGAGCAAAACTAATCAGGATTTTAAAGTTGTCAAGCTATTAACTGTCATTTTTGCACATGTGTCAGCTCTCAATTTTTATATGTTGGGCCTGAATTAGATATAATAGTTGTGTGAATTACAAGAAATATATTTTAAAATCCTTTGACATCCAAAATTATGCCACCACTGCTAACAGACAAAATGGGAAGGTGCACAGACTACATATATGTCCTCAAATATATTGTAGGTTTTTTTCATCATCAACTCTGTTCAGTTATATTGTTTCTAGCATATATTAAAATAAGAAAATGCATTATATATGCTTGTAAGGTTTGAAAACAGTACTGATTGCTGTCATTAGCATTATCTGACTGCCATTGGCATATGAACATTTTGAGATGAAAGGTGGGGTAGGTATGATCATAAAATTGCCTGAATGCCTGTAGGAAAAGTAAATTTCTTAATATAAAACCTGAACAGTCACATACTGTATTATATTAAAAAAAGAGAAAGACATACACAGTTCGCAATTTAGAACTTTTGTTTGAATAAACTGCATTTTTGGTTGGCTTTTTTAATTATTATTTTGAGCTTTTGTGATTGGGAAAGCTTTGAGTCATCTCCATAAATTCTGCCTGTTGAAGAGACTGTGAATTACATTGTAGCTTTTTGCTCATTAAAACTTGTAATTGGATTAAAAGTATTTCACAATCTGGTAATTTGGAATTTAACCTGATTACTGCATTTTGAGATAGAATTTATGAAAGGCTTTTACGGGGATATTTCCATAGTCAGTTCAGTTGAAGTGATGCAAAGCATTCAAGCAAAAGAACTGGAATTATGAAGAATGTCTAGATTTCAACGGTTATTTATTTGATTTATAAAATGCATTGTGTTTATCTCCCTCAAAACCCCCAAAACAAAAATAAATCCAAATTTCAATCCTGAAAGCAGTTTACAATAAAAGATTAAAGTGACAACATTTCCATAGGTTAATGAAACTATGCAGTTCTGGAATTCAGTACTGTACACATTTTTTCCACTGAACTGTATGATCTGCTTCAAGTATGTATATAAGTAGCATTGCATTTCAAGTCACATTCTTCCAGAACTCTTAAAGCAGCAGCACATCATCGTACAATGGTGCCAGTGGAAGATAGCCCACAGTGCCAGTAAATGTTCATTACATTCTTGGTTAGCATATTCAGGTATTCAATCTGTGTAGAGAAAGTTTTATTATTTCAGTTAAGAATAACATTGAATAATATGAGATTTTTTTGTGAAAATTTGTTGCTATACTTGGATGCATTTTTTTAAAATTACTGTCAGAGAAATGATAGAGACAGCCACAGTATGTATGTATGTATGTATGTATGTATGTATGTATACTTTTATACCGCCTTTCTCCCTGAAGGGACCCAGGGTGGTGTACAGCCATTTAAAAACACTCTAGTATTCCAAAACAGCACTATATTTTATATGTCAATCATAATAACTCTAAATTTCCTAATTTTTTTAGTCAGTTTCTTTATTTTTGTCTATGATTTGTTATGCTTTGCACAGAGTACAAAAAAACCTGTGTAGTGCAAATTGTTTTCACTTGTCATATTATCCTTTTTCTAATGGGCGTGTTCCTGTAAATTATTTGCATTGCAAGAATTTAACATGGGCACTATCATAGTGCAGTGAAGACAGCCATATGACTTTAATTTCAGCTGTTTCTATATTTGTGTTGTGCTTGCTAATTATAGGGATGCTTCATTCTGCTTTTCGAGGAGGTTAATCTGCAATTAAACAATATTTCCTCTTAGTGTCCATTATTTTCTGAAACAGATGGTTCATCATTTCCTGGACTGTTAAAAACAGCAAGGTTAAGGTTAGACTCTTGGGAGTTGGTTAGTTTTGAATCTTATTACAGGATGTAGAAGTAAAACTAATAAGAATAGCACTTAATATCATTTTGTGACTGCAAACAATTATTTATTAGCAAACAATTGATCCCAGAAGGGCAAATTGTTTGAATCGGTAATGAGCTGAGACAAGGCAGAGTATTCTGCATCTGTTTATTTGCAAAATAATTGTAACATAATTGCAATGCATTTAGACAGGCATCTATTTGGACTTGTTTCTCTCTATAAATGAATTTCTGAAAGTTTAATATATTTTTCTACGTGCTTATTCCTTTCTTCAGCCAGATGCGATAGACATTTTATAGTGATCCAGTAAAATAAACACATTCAGTAATAAAGATGATAATAAGCTCCGGACTTACTTTTTCTGTTATCATTTCTAAAATTCTTATAATGATTTGTTTTGAAGTACAGTATTTTGAAATACAAGGAAATGTTGAATCTTTTTCAAATTTTGTTAAGGTCTGCAATTTTCAAAATTTAAAAATTAATTTTGAATGTTACAAAAATACAAATACATGCCTAAAATCTCTTTCTTTATTGCAGGTCAACTTAAGATTGATCAGAAACTTCTACTTCTAGCAAAACAAATTAATCCTTGAATTAAATGAAGTTGTTTCCATGTTGTCATAGTATTTTCATTGGGTATATCTTTTTTAAACTATAATTGTTATTTTTGTTCATCTTAGTTGGAAATATTTCTGTAAGCCAGTTGATTCTTTTGAAATGTGACAGTTGAATTTTTGTATAGATTAATAGTGGCTTAATTGTTTGAATAAACATTTTCAAACCCTCCTATTTTCTCCTGTCTATCCCAAAAGCCATACTTTCTCCTGGAATGACTGTAAATGTTGAGTCCTGATGGCATTGTTTTGTGTACTGGACTTGTACAGCAGCAACAATATGATGATGAAGATAACATTTTGAGTGTTTTCAAGCAGCTAGCAACTTAAATTTGACTGATTTAGCTCTAACCCTTACCTGTTTATTTTTTATTATAATTAAGTTCTGTTGTCAGTAGGTTTAGGATAGTATGTCCTCCAGATTTAAGTAATTTATAGCATAAATTGAAGTTTTATGGTTGCTGTTGATCAGTATCTTCATTTGAAAATTGATTTTTTGAAGAAAAGACATTTTGTCTTTAAACAAGTACCCCAATTCCAGAACAGATATTTATATTGGATAAAAATGATTGTTTCTACAAATACGCTGTTACTTGCAAAATATTAATTTTAAATATAATAAATTCAGGATAGTGTATATTCTATATGGCTAAATTTGGTATTTATAGACTTCCTTAATTCTTGAAACAATTTCCATTTAGAACCAGAGACTAAAAACTGATGATAATAAAATATGCAATTAAAAAAAGTAAGAAAGAGAGATTGCCAATAATGGATTCTACATGAAAATTTTGATAATTATTTTTAGATCCCAAATTGCGCCATCTTTGAAATTTTCCCAAAATGTTGTGGGGTTTTTTTGAGAGGAAGCTTTGGTTATTTCCTTTGCTACTTGAACTTTATTAGTCTGATTTTAGATGTATCTTCAGTTATATTTCAAGAATAACTAGCAACTATTCTGTTTCCATTAAAAAAAGTTAACAAAGTATCATACTTCAGCATTTATTCTGTTAAGTTATATTTAGCTTTTTCACAACTGTAGTCTGTCTAGAATCGTCTTCAGATTAATGAAGTAGAACTGTATTGCTTCTGTACTTTCAGAACAATGAAATCTTAGTAGTAAGGGTTATTTTCGAAATCGAAAACCTTTCCATTTTATTCCCTTATGAGTCATGAAAATTAATGCATTCCATTTCTTCAGCCATTTGCTATTGCCACAATTCGCAGCCTTTGAAAATGATTGTGAAACTGTCAACCGATCAATGTACTCTACTATAATACTAAACTAGCATTAGTACTACTAGATATTATAGGAAGCTTATACATGGCCTACTGCAATCTTTTATACCTTCACTAGAGGCATAACAGAAAGCCAAAATAAGAGTAGGTGAAGCAAAGAATAAAATTCAAACAGAAAGAAAGTGATACAAATGGAGAATTTAAAGGTACTAAACAAAAAAAAAGCCAGTGAAATTGGAAGCAGGAGAACGGTTGATCTATATATCAGATGCCAATACACATAAATGTTCATTTACCAAATCAAATAAATGTGTTTTCAGCAGTTAAGGATTATTTAACTAGCATCCATATTCTCATTTATTACAGGTTGCAATAGTAGAGGTGTTACACAAATGGAATTTTTAAAGTACTACAGCAAAGAATTCTGGTAGGACAGTGATAAAACCTGGATACAATAATTCTCATAGTAAAACAGTTACTGTATGTATGAGGAAGCAATTCATCTTTTTATTTTCTGAACATATATGAAGGTAAAATGTCACAAACGTTGAGTAATACACAGTAAACTTGGATTTTGCAGAATGAGACACAGCAGAACAATGATTTTTGAGCAGTGTAAGTGAGCTCTAAAAAGCTTTTTTAAGTAATAGCCTTTTGTTGATGATTAGAGGGCTTTTCAGAACATCATGGTATACTGATCATTCTAATATTTCATCCATCAACCCAGGCTGCACACAGGAAAAAATGTTACAAGATGTCTCAAAATATTATAACATTGTCTTTATAGTCAACATTTGTATCCAAAATCTGTATCCCACCCTTCCAGTACTTTGTTGTTATATTCCAAATGTATGTTGCTTGATCTGTCCACTGCTCTTGTCACAACAGTCACTTAGCTTGCTAATGTCATTCCACCCCTCCACTCCTTTTTTGCTTTCTCAGTAATAGGGCAACACTTTTTCTGAGACACTTTAGTTGATGTTCACGTATGGTAAATATCGTTTAATTGATATTTAGATGAGATTTTGGACAGCAGATGATTTATACTTAAGGAACTACAATATAACTATCAAAATCTTAGGAAAGTGGGAAGACCTAATCTTTAAATCATTTTTAAAGCCCAATGTTATTTGAGAGAGCCACCTAGAGCAGTGGTTGCCAATCTGTGAGTCAGTACCCACTAGTGGTCTGCGAGAAAATTTTGGTGGGCCGCAGGAAAATGTGGAGATTTCAATTTTTTTAGAGTTATATGGTTCCCCTCCCCTCATTCTCTCTGTCTCTGCCTCTGTCCCTTTCTCTCTCTGTGTCTCATTCTCTCTGTGTGTTTCTCATTCTGTTTCTCTGTCTTTTATTCTCTCTGTTTCTGTCTCTCATTCTCTCTCTGTCTCTATTTCCCTCAAGCAGGAACAAATATCACACTAAAATGTGTAATAAAATAAACTTCAATTATTTTGTAATAATTAAACTCTTTAATAATTTTGCTACAATTAAACAACCTTTAACGATTTTGTTATGATTAAAAGCATTTATGATTTTGTTACAAGTTTTTTAAAATTTTGTTAAATAGGTGCCTTTTATATTAATAAAATGGAAGTTCTCTGATAATGATTTTACAAATGTATGCATCTTTTGAAAAAATTCATATTAGTTGTCCACGGGATTTAAAATTATGAAGTTAGTGGTCACTGAGGTCCAAAAAGTTTGCGACCACTGACCTAGAGTTTCCTTAAAAAATCCCCTGAAAACAAACAGTATAGCTAAAATTCTCAAATTCTAACCTCACTCTCATAAACCTGAATTATACACTGGGAACGAAATCCAAAGGCGTGCTATGTCAAAAGGATTAATTGACCAATGGAATTCTTAATTCTAATAATGGTAATTATGAAAGATACCTTGCTTTAGAACAAGTAAAGATTTCAAAGAGTTCTATAGATGCTATAAATAAGTTGTATTGTTTTTTTAGATTTGAGATTGTTTATAACCCATCTAAAAAAAAGTGCTATTGATAATTTAATGTATATGTATCATGAAAATTAAATGTGCACCTACATGTGTACATTAGCAATTCCTCAATGCATACATTGTTGCAAGTATATTTTCCAAACCTTATTTTTGACAGTTGTCTTCATATTGTGTTTTCAAGGAATTGATTTCTATCAAGTTTTTTCATTAGCATGTCAGGTGTCACGAGCAATTGGGAATAGCCGTATGAAATCCCCCATGTCTTGTGTATATGCAATTCTCAATCTTATGAGAAATACTATGCAGTATTTCTCTTTTGTCTCACCACTAAGACAACTGGGGAAGAATTTAAATTTTTTCTCCCAACCTTTGTTGGTGCTTCAGATCAAGAATGATCTCTACCATGTCTAGGAAGGAGAAAATGCTTTGTAATTGCTGGCAGAGAACAAGAGCAAAGCAAAAGATTGAAGCCTTTCCCCTCTACTACCATCTCTATAAGGACTCTTACCTGATCATTTTTTTCTTTGACATCCAGGGTATAGCTGATCAGTTGAATGGTGAAGAATTTTGGATAAAAGTGGTTTTTCCAGCAGGCTCAGGGATCTTGTGGAGATAGAAAACCTGCAGGGTGTTTATATTATATGTGTAAGGCTGGACCATTCGCTCAAGTCTTTTTATTTGTGTTTATTATACGTATATTTAATTGTTTCTATGGTTATTTTAGTCTTGATTATTTTTTTATTGTAAGCCACCCAGAGTCATTTGAGATGTGTGGCTATATAAGTGATTGATTGATTGATTTGTTGATTACCTGTACCTGTTGAAAGTAAAAGAA
Source organism: Pareas carinatus (assembly GCA_032468095.1). Taxonomy (NCBI): domain Eukaryota; kingdom Metazoa; phylum Chordata; class Lepidosauria; order Squamata; family Pareidae; genus Pareas; species Pareas carinatus. Next base: position 229,986 of record JANHFO010005466.1, read on the forward strand.
AAAAAATATTCTAATCAGATGATGCAAACTGGGCAAAACAAAAATTCTGAACTGAACAGAGGGTATCTATTTTATCAAAGTACTGTGATATTTGATTTTTATTAATTATAATTCTTAATTTCAAGAACAAAAGTGCACTTGAAGTTTCTGATTTGGACATAATTAAATCATTTCCCCAGCCCTCTAATGTCTTTAATCAACTCCAAAGAAATATGAATTATTAAACATCTTTGGGGGATTAAATTTTTATTCCTAATTATACACAAAAGATATATATAATAAAATATTCATCATATAATTGTGATTTAAAATGTACAGTCTCTCAAAAGATGTGATTAGCAATTTTAAACACCCAAAACTTAATTAAGTAGGTAATGAATGGGAACTGAGACTTTTAAGAGGGGGAAAATATTATTATTTTAAAAAGGTTTTATCATTAGACCTAGGATGGTAAAGGACTACTCAGTAAGAAATACAATCAAATTTAAGGTGGCATATGTTGCTTTGAAATTCTGAAAAACCACTGTATTAAAAATCTTTTAGTTTTTAAAAGAATGTGGTGTCATCTTGTAGAGATTCATTGGTATATATCAATCTTTTCATGCTTTTCTCCAATTTCAAGTCCTTTTCACTATAGGTTTCCTTATGTTTGTATCATGACAAAAGCAGAGTCTAGTTAAGCCACTCAGAATCTTTATGCAGATTTCCTTGTCCACATGTGAACTGGAAAGTTCAAGATTCCCAACCAAGTTCAACTAGTAGAACTACTCGACATCCATATGATGGTCAAAATAGTCAAGATAGCCCCCACAATCATGGAATCAAAGCCTTACCTCCTTTCATACATCAAGATGCATGTAAAAAGGGCTTTGACTGCATCTTATCACTATTATCTTCACATTCTGATCCCTCTGCAGGTACCCCTTGGAGTTATATAAAAGTCATAAAATCAGTATAAAATATGAACAGGATACCGATGGTCCTCATTTAATGCCATTGCTTGTTCAGTCACTGTTCAAACTTAAATGGCGCTGAATGAATGGTATAATCAGACCTTGTACTTATGGCTGCTTCAGCATTACCATGGTCAAGGGGTTGCAATTTGCTACCTGCCCTGCCTGTATTCTCCAAGCAAAGTCTGTCAGATACTCCAAAATCCTTCCCATCAAAGAAATTCTCGAAGCAGGATATCTTCAAAGTTTATTGATTTGTTTTGGCTTCTCCCACAGCATTGATATTTTAAACAGTTCTTTTTTCCATAGTCAAAACTACTAAAACTCACATGGTGCAGATAAGGGAGTTTGGTAGGTTACCGCTACAGTTCATCTGTGGAAACATCCTTTGAGTAACATACTTATCAGCAAAGAAATATGTAAACAAATTCAAACCATTGCCTTTCACCTAGCAGATCCAAGAAAAAGCACTCTTCACTCCACCCCTTTTCCTGAAAAATTGTACCTGTTGTCATGGAGATTGAGCCATGTACGAGGCCTCCTCCAAGATAAAACATCTGGCTATAACCAAAACAACACGACTATTGCGAAACACTAATGGTTACTCTGCCCTCCCCCATGTTTGTCAAATTCAGAGACAGAAACTTTGACTCAGTCCAGGAGGCCAGATGGGGGAAGGAATTTGACAATTGTAAAATGTCCTTGGAGTATCACTTTATAAGTGAAGAAGAATGTAAATAAATTTCAACTGTCATATTAGCATAGCAGTACTTCTCTACTTCCTTCCATCTCTCCTTCAACTAGATTTGGCAAATTTGAAGTACAGTCTTCAGGCTGATAAAATCAGCGTGGAATTTGACAGCTGCAGGGGCATTGGCGGCAGTTGGGAGGGGGTTGGTGGTGCCTGTGGGGCTCGGCACCTGCAGAATGGCGGCTCGCGGCACCCGTGGCAGCAGTAGTCCTTAATGAAATTTGAGTTTAACACCTCTAAGGTCATAGAAGTCAGAGGCTCTTGTGGTATTTCTGGCATAGGGACAAAATCTGTCCCCGAGGTAATTTTGAATGGGGCATGGCCTGTACTACTCTACTCTATATACTACTTCTGTGAATGGTAGGAGGTCTCCTCAATTTGTTTGTTGAAAATTGACATAGCACCTCAGGTATTGTGCTACCAACCCATTAGTAGCCAGGTGGAAACCAGAACAGGCATTGTGCGGTTCCTATATTGTGCAGAAAGTCCCTTCAAAGCTTCACTGTGAATAGTACACCCCAGTCTGAAATTATTCTTTTGGGCACACCATAAAGCCTGTAAGTGTGCTGGATAAACATTTTTGCTAGGGTTTCAGCTGAGAGAAGTTTAGGACAGGCTATAAAGTGTGGTTGTTTAGAAAACAAATCAACCACTGTCCATTTTACTGTGTGTCCAGCACGCTCAGGCAAATTCACTATAAAATCCATTGCTATTTCCGCCCATGGTCTAGAGTAGTTGGCTACTTGCTTTAGCAACCTTGGAGTCTTCCCTGGCAGCCTTTTCATGGTTGCACATACTGTGCAGCTGAAAATATATTCCTTGACATCCTTTTTCATACCTGGCCACCAGAATTTTCTCTTGATTAAATGGAGAGTTTTTACAAACCTGAAATGTCTGGCCTGTTTGCCATCATGGGTCCTTTCCAAAATCAAAACTCTCTGCCCCTTGGGGACATACACTTTGCCCCTTTTCCAAGCCAAATTATGTTTTATCATAAAGCCCCCTTTGTGAGATTGAAACCAATCATCTGTCATCATAGTGGTTCTAAAATTATGTCTAATCACATCAAAATCCAAAACATTAGTCCTCCCCCTCGTTGGTATTCCTTGAGCTGGGGCAGCTACCTGTGTAGAAGAAATAATAGAATTAATTACCTCTTCCCTGGTACTATTCTATTAGGGCACTTGTGATACGGTATATGCCAAAAATTTATTTCCACTAGGGAGGTACTTGTTAAAGTAAAGTTAAATCTGTTAAAATTTTGAACCCATCTAATCTGTTCTTGTGACAACCTCCTTTGAGACTTAAATATAAAGGTAAAGGTTCCCCCTGCACATGCGTGTTAGTCAGTCCCGACTCAAGAACTCATCTCCATTTCTAAGCCAAAGAGCCAGCGCTGTCCGAAGACATCCCTGTGGTCATATGGCCAGCATGGCTAAACGCCTAAGGTGCACAGAGCACTGTTACCTTCCCACTGAAGTTGTCCCTATTTTTCTACTTTCATTTTTACATGCTTTCGAACTGCTAGGTTGACAGAAGCTGGGGCAAGTAACAGGAGCTCACTCTTTTAAGCAGCAGTAGGGATTTGAACTGCCGAATTGCCGATCTGATCAACAAGCTCAGCGTGTTAGCTGCTAGGCCACCGCGCCTCCTCCTTTGAGACTTAAGGACTTCCAAATTCTTATGATCTGTTCACATTTCAAATGGAATTTTACTTCCTTCTAAGAATTGTCTCCATATTAGAAGGGCCCATCTAACTGCAAAAGCTTCTTTCTCCCATATGGGGCATCTCCTTTCTGTCTCAGACAGCTTCCTCAAGGTAAAGGCACATGGTTGAAGATTCCCTTCATTGTTGTGTTTTTTTTGCAAAAGGAAAGTCCCTATGGCTACATCAATGCCATCTGCTTGTATGACAAAAGATTCTTCTGGGTTAGGGTGTTTTAAAATTGGCTCAGCTGCAAACAGCTGTTTTAGTTTTTTGAAAACTGTCTCCCATTCCAGGGTCTAGGCCAGGGGCTGATTTGGTTTGGGTTTTACCCCCTTTCCTGTTTTTAGAAGATTTGTGATTGACAGTACAGTCTGGACAAATGTTGGTATGAATTGTCTATAGAAGTTGGCAGGATTAGTGCAGAATTTGACAACGTCAATGAGGAAGCCAGCAGGAAGTCAGAAGTCATAGTCACATCAGATCCTTGCTTCTCATTTAAATTTTTATTGAATTATTAAATTGTAATATAATAAATAAAGAAAATGAGAAAACAAACACTGGGAAGATAGGAAACGGGAAAGGGAGGGAAGAGGGCAAAGTGTAGGAAAAAAGGAGAAAAAAGAAAAAAAGTCATTGACTTCTGACTTCCTTTGGTGCAGTAAAGTGTAACAATGATCGAGTCTCAGCTTTTAACTTTCATGGATAATTTAAACGGTCGCTTCTCTAACAGTACATCTGTCTAATCAGTAAATCCCAAAATCAAAGTTTCACTTTTTTCAACCTTGAGCACAAAGTCAAGGAGCAATTTCCAAGAATGTGCAAACGTTTTTGTATTATTATCTTTGATCGAAACAGTCAATTTTGCCATCTGCTAAGTCCATCAAACTTTGTAATGAAAAGTTGTAACAGATCCTTTCTTAACAATCTGTGTGGTCCTCATTTAATGATGACAATGGGGACTGCCAGAACTGCCATCACTAAATGGTGCAGTCACATGGTTTTTTTTTACCTTATGACCATGTTACTGTTGGAAGAAAAATCTGGTCCTTGTCCAAGCTGGGAGAAAGACGTTGAAATAAATTGGAAGATCTCCATTTTATTTGGTAGCCAGGAACAGTGATAGCAGCACTGTGGTGGCTCACAAAATGGGGTTGTGAGTAGGTGGGCTTTTTTACTGTCAAATTCCTCCTGGATCTGCTTAGTTGAATATGCTGCCTAGTCCTTTAAGGGGAATTTGTCAATTTTTGGATAGGGGAGGGAGAAGGAGTTTACACTGTGGGAAATCATAATATGTTATCGGTAACTACCAATGTCTTATCTAGTCTGACCACACATGTGTCTCAATAACCATAGCAGCAATATTCTTCCCATGGCAATGCTACAGATATCCTGGGACAGGAGACTGGGCTGGGCTTGAGAAATGTCTGTTCTAATATTGTGTGTTGAAACCTTGAATTGCTAATTTCAGCATTTCCTTTCAGCATTTTTTTTCAGAAATCTGTATTTTGGCTGTTGTTACCTCTCTAATAAATCAATGAACTGTTACAATGAATCACTGTCTCAGTTACTTTGAGGGAGAGAAATACGGGAACTTGACATATACATTTTATTTATCACAATTTTTATACCGCCCTTCTCCCCGAAGGGACCCAGGGCGGTGCACAGCCAGAATAAAACATAAAAAACAAACAACACAATAGTAAAATTATTAAAAAATATATACGACAGTGGCTCAATTTAAGGTCGTAATTTAAAACCAATTTATATCAAATATATAATTTAAAAAAATAAAATTATAAAATTAAGGTAAAATTAATAATAGTTTGTAAGCGGAAGGCAGGTGTGGTTAGGCCAGACCGCCCTGGGTGAATAAGTGTGCTTTTATGGTGCGGCGGAAGGCACAGAGGTCTGAGATAATGCGAATCTCTGGGGGAAAATTGTTTTAGAGGGTAGGAGCCACCACAGAGAAGGCTCTCTACCTGGGGGTCGCCAGCCGACATTGTCTGGCCGACAGCACTCTGAGGAGGCCCTCTCTGTGGGCGCGAATGGGTCAGTGGGAGGTATTTGCCGGCAGAATGCGGTCCTGTATGTAACTGGGTCCTATGCCATGGAGCGCTTTGAAGGTCATCACCAGAACCTTGAAGCACACCTGGAAGCCCACCGGCAACCAGTGCAGCTCGCGCAAGAGGGGGGGCCACATGGACCCTACCACTGGCTCTCATAACTCCCTGCGTGGCTGCATTCTGTATCAGTTGGGGAGCCCCATATAGAGAGCGTTACAATAGTCCAGGCGGGTCATGATGAGTGCCTGAGTGACCATCTGCATGGCATCGCGATCTGGAAAGGGGCGCAACTGGCGTACCAGGCGAACCTGGTAAAAAGCCCCCCTGGTGACGGCTGCCACATGGTCTACCCAGGACAGCTGTGCATCCAGGAGGACCCCCAAGTTGTGAACCCTTTCCGTGGGGGCCATTCTTTGGGGCTTTGTGGTTTTGTGATTGAGATGCCTCTTCTTGTGCAAGACTGTGTCCTTTAATATTTTAATAGCTGTTGCCAAAATTCTATAGAGTCATGTAGAGGTCATGGCTGGCTCTACAGGCAAAGGTGAAATGCAAATCCTAGGTGTTTTGTCTGAGTTAATTTTGTCAAATGTATGACTTATTTGAAGTTTCTGGTTGCTGTATTTGAATGAACTGGCCCAGCTTTCTGAGTGGATACATATATCCATACCTAAAGTCAAACCTCTTCAGGCTTCTGCTGTTTTCTGGGCACTGCTTTCTGCTTTTAAGATGTTTCTCTTTTCTCCTTTTGTGGAAATATTCTATTCTGCCTCTTATGAAATATTCTACAGAATATTTCATTCTGAGGAGGGGCCTGCCTTCCCACATTACTTAAAAGTTGAGTTTCTAGTCCCAATTTGTATCATTAGACAAGAATTACCTGTAATTATGTAAAAGTTAGGGAAGATGGCAATTGCAGAATTGCAATTGAAGCCCCACAACCATTGTTCACACATGTCATGGATTTATAAAATGGGCAGTTTTTTAGTCATCATTCCACAACTGCCATCTTGCATGTTTACACTCCTTTCTGCAGACAGTGCTGTGTAACACACCTACTATAAGAAGATACTACTATAATACAGCAAGCATTATACACTAAAATCTTAAAACTTTACTCTTGTATTCCAAAAAGTTATTGCTTTGCAGAATTTTCTTTACAATATGTTCTGATATTGCAACCGATCTTAGTGCTTATTCTAAGAGCTAAAGCTATACCAATTTTGCTGAAACTAAGCTGTACTTGACTGAGCAGTGCTTGAGAGATGATTACTTTGTTATCGCTTGTTTCCCAGTCCTGCTAAGCAAATGAGCAAAGGCAGGAATGACTAGCAATAGCTTCGCTGGTTTGTCCTTCTCAAGTATCTAAAGGAAGCAGGCAAATAAACAGGAAGCAGGGCTGCCCATTTTCGAAGCCACTCTTCCCCTCGTGGAAATCATCTTATCCAAGACTCATCTGGAGGTAACTTTTACTGTTTTTTTTGCAATTTGTGTTTAATAGATTTGTCCTGTTTATTAATTCCCCGGGGTTATTTTCCGCTACCGGTCTATAAGCTACAAGCTACAAGTGTGTCTTCTATCCTAAGCATGAATTTTGAATTCCATTGAGAAAAGCTAATGGGAATTAAATCTGACCAAAGTATAGCTTAAAAATAAAGGTAGTCCTCACTTACCAACCTTAATTTGGACCGCAACTCAATCACTGACACAATTATTAGGTGGTCATTATGTGACTGCACTGATTTAAGATGTTTTGACTGTGATCATAATCATATGACAGTGAGGATGCTGCAATTGCCACAACTTAATGACAACAAGTCAGTAAATCTTGTTCTTCAGCACCATTGTAATTAGTATGGTCAATGAACATACTAATGAAAGGTATGTTCCATTAGCATGTTCAGGAAAGGACTATCTTGGGACTTGTGGTTGTGGTTAGCTCCAGCGAGGGCGAGACGATCGGAGCTCTGATCGTCAGAGCCCTGGTTTTGTCGCATTAGGGGGCAGAAAATGCCCTAGAATGTCTTGGAGGACATTTGAAGAAGGAGTGCTCCGGAGGAAGAGAACGGGGCGGCGGTCCCATTTCTCTGAAGCTGTATGTTGCTCCTGAATTCCAGCGTGGGAAACGGCGTAAAACGCCATTTTGGAGCCAAACCGGGACATATGGTGTAACTTCAAGGGGACAGAAGCAAGAAATTGGAACCTGCCAGTCAAAAGATGCATGGATGTTAAGAGGTACCACTTAAGACTATTAAGGGTAAAGAAAAAGAAGGAAAAAAACTTTTTTTTTGCCTGTAAAAATTAATAAAAGCGGAAGGAAAAAAACAGGAAGACATTGGAGATTTGAGGGGAAAAAATGGACGAAACTAAATATGGACAATATTAGCTGTGCTAATTCTGAAAGCTTGATTGGTTTAAATGTGAAATTCTAGCAATTAATGAAAAGGAAAAGGAAAAGCAGATTTGAATTGGATTAAAAAAAATGGACACTAAACAGTTTAACTTAATCTTCAATTCAACAAATTTAAAAGGTCAATGAAAGAGTTTGGGACATTTGAAAAATTTATTTGGATTTAAAACAACAAAGACTAGAATAAAATGGAGTCTGCACAAGGAAAAGAACAAGCTGAGTGCAGCTGGCTGGAAACATTTAATTCAACATTCAACAAGCAGATAAAGGAACTATTAGGAAGTCTTAAAAAATTAGAAGCCTTAAAAGAAAGAGAACGAAAAGAAGAAAGGCACAGGAAAGTAAAAAATAAACTATGCAAAATGGAAATAAAATTAGCAAAGTTAAATTTAGATAGAGGATGGAAAATAATTAGGAAAAGAAAAATCAGAGGATTGACAATGTTGAGGGGAGTAGGAAAAGACAAGAAGTCTTCCAAGGAAAGGGAAAAAGGAAATGGTGATGAGCAAATTTTAACCCAAAAGAGGGATAGGCATACAGTGGTGGAGACTAAAAGAGTGAAGGTCCAAAAAGAAATGAGAAGAAGGAGGGAAAGAAGGCAGGAAAAAGAAAATGAGAAAATTAAAGGGAAGGAAAGAGAAAAGGAGAAGATTAAAAGGAAAGAAAGGAAAGGGAAGTTTGGAAAAAAAGGTGTGAAGAGAAGCCTGCAAAACTTAAAAGCATACGTAAGAAAAATATTCATTAGGGAAGGGATAGGTTAGGATGAACTTAGAAAAAGATAATTGCTGGGAAAAATGGTTTTGGAAATATGGAAAGTAAGAAAATAGGCAATGTTTTAAAGAGATTTGAATGAGTAAAAATGAATTTTTATTGGAAAATAAATAAGGATGGGGAAAAAAATAGAAAGGTGATGGATTAAGAAGAATAAATGGTGATTGATGATCATTATTAGATAAGGGTGATGGAAAAGAAAAATATTTGTATATATATAATTTATTATAATAATAACAAGAATAAATTTTTGAGCCCTCAACAGAAAAGGGAATCAAATGAGACCAAATAGCAAGAAGTAATAAGATAGGAATTGGGAAGACAAATTAATGGGAAACAGAGAAGGAAAAATTGATAGGATGAAATGTAATATGGTATTAAAAAGGTAAAATGAGTAATAAAGTGTAAAAATAATAGTTGATGTAATGAATGAAGTATGTAATCCGGAAAAATGATTATTTAATTTATTATTGGGGACAGACTCAAATATGGAAATAAGTAAGGGAGGAGAAGAAAGAAAGGGAAAATGATAGTGGAAAAAAGAGGGGGGGGAGAAAGAGAAAGAGAGAAAAAAGTAGAGAAAGTGAAAAGATACGAGAAAGAAGAAATGGAAAGGATAAAGATAGAGGAAAGAGAGAGATAATAAAAGATGTTACATATTTGAGATCCGAAACCAGTTGTGAAAATTTGATATGTTGACATTCAACGATATAAGATCAGAATTAAAATTATATGATTTAAAATTATGGCGTTTGGATATGATGGGAGGAAAAAATTGATGCTGTGCTAAACAAGTTATTCAAAATACTAAAGACCATACGGGATAAGGAAAAATAAATAAATTAAGGGTTAAATTAAAGTTAAATTTAAATTTAAAAATTAAAGGGGAAAATGGATGAGGCTTAAAGATGAAATATGAGGCATTTTATACATAAATAAGAACAACAAGGAGACAAAAATTAATAGATGATAAAAAGGAAATGAAAGGAAATGAACATGATTATTTGGAAATGCGAAAGTTAAATTCAAAAGTGAAAGAGAGAAAAGGAATGAATGGAAAAGAAAAAAATGAAATTCTATTATTTGATAGAAATGAAATTGATGAAATTTGATAGATAAGTAGATATATGATAGGACTGTAAAAAGATAATGAGAAAAAATGATGAATAAAATTAGGAAAATCAAGTTATTTGGATAAAAAGTAGTAGTATTTAAAATAAAAATAATAAAGTAAGAAAAGAGAAAGGAAGAAGAGGAGCAGAAGAAAAGAAGATAAAGGAAGAAGATCAAGAGAAGGAAGTAAAGAACAAGGCAAGGCGGAGAGAAAAAGAAAGCAAGATGTTAAAGATAATAATTTATATTTGATTGTACAGTGTTACCTTGCCATGATTGTTAAAACAAATATGCAAAATAAAAAAGTTAAGACATGTTTTTTCTACCCAAAAAACAAACAAACAAAAAGAATGCAATTAATGACCCTTATAAAGAACAACTCATTCATACTTGGAAAATAAGGTCTGGCAACAGAATAAAGACTGCTGTCAGTCTGGCCCCAATCCCCTCAGAAAAGAATGACTCTGACTCCATATTGATTAGAGAAGGTACCTTTACTGAGTATTGAATGCAGTGAAGCAAAGCAAGCTCTGATAAAACCCCACACAAAGATACAGGTTGAATGTAATCCTCCCACCCTCCGGCCAACTCCTGGCCAATCAGGACACTGTCCGATATTTTGGGAACCAGGACTGACAGTTATAGAGTAAACGAAAGTTCTAGTCTTTGTCCTTGAGGACAGAAGATAAAACGTATTGATTTCAAGCACCAGTCCAAATTCCAGCTGAGGCCCATAATCCCCTCATGGCACCAACAGCTCCTGTTCTAATTGAATTAACACTACAAAATTCCATCTCCATTCTATCATCCTCCAGCTCACATACCATCCCAAGTGCCACCCTCCACCCCCCAGTTATGGCAGCGCAGGAATACTTGAAGCAAAGTGAAGGAGGCTGCTGCTGACAACTGCTAAAAACAAATAGTTTTTGACTTTGGCCTTGCTTCTGTGGCACTGGTCACTAGATTCAAAATGATGGATGTAACAAGGTGATTGACACCCAGCAATGCATGGAATACATGGTAAAAAGAGGATGGACTTTGGATGTTCAATTACATCCAACATTTTGAAGCCAGGGATTACTTCCACAAACAGCTCGGTCTTGCTTTAATCACATTCACTTTGCATGTGAGACAGAGACACAGTTTGGTGCAGGATATAGGATATAGGATATTATTATTATATAGGATAAAATAATAATAAAAATATAGGAAGAACAGCAAAATAATGATAATGAATCATGCCCTTTATTCTAGCAATGTTGACATACTCTACTTACCAAGGAAAATAGGTAGGTGTGAAATATTGCAAGTACACTAGATAGCTGAAGAAAAAAAAGGGCATCGAAAGATTGTGAAGAAGATGCACTGAAGCTAATACACCAGGAAGGCTTACTGAGCACTGGTGAGTTCAAACTGGCCTACAAGAAAGTCTAAGCAAAGAATAGAAAAGAAAGATGCCAAGATAAAATATTAGATGGCCAGTACAGTTAAAAAAAAACCTACTAGGCAAAGCAAGTAACAAGAAGACTTAACAAAGCTAAGAACAGAAAATTCGAAGAAAGAGACAGAAAGGTTAATTCTGACTGCACAAGACCAAACACTGAGAACAAATGCATACAAAACCAGAATTGAGAAAACCGCAACAGATAGCAAATTATGCTTCTGCTAAGATGTTGAAGAAGCAGTGGGCCACTTAGTCAGCTGCTGCAACAGACTGACTACAAACAACAGGATGGCAAAGAAGCAAAAAAGGATTGGAATGTCTGCAAGAAATACCATTTGCCTGCAAGAAAGAACTGGCTGTTGCATAAATTAGATAAAGTAATCGAAAATGAAGAAGCTAAACTGCTCTGATAGTTTAGAATTCAAACAGACAAGCACCTGTCACAAAACACTTCAGACTTAAAAGATTGTTGATAAGAAAGACAAAAAAAGTCTGGATATTGGCTGTGGCAAGAGCTGGAGACAGCAGAACAGAAAAAATGCTAGAAAATCACAAGGTATAAGGACCTGCAAATATAAGAAGAACAGTTGTAGCAAAAGAAAACAAGGATAGTCCCAATCATAATAGGCATCTTGGGTGCAACCTTAAACAACTGGAGGACCACTTGGCCACTATTTACATTGACAAAATTACTGACAGTAAATTGGAAAAGGCAGTTTTATTTGGAGCAGCTTATATCCTAAGATACACCATCAAACAGCATCTCCCATCCCAGGTCCTTGGAAAGGACTCAATACATGGACAAACATACTAAATCTACTTTAAACGTCTGATTGACCATAATAATTCTGAAAGATTTTTTTTTTGTCTCCAAGGCATAGTCTTGGTTTTTGAGATAAAAGTCTCCAAAGGAAAAAGTCATATAGTTCTTTCTATCCATCCAAATATCTAGTCTCACTACCTTTTTTTAATGTCAAGTGCTTCTCAACTTTTATTCATCAAATCCCTATATTAGTTCATGACTGTCATTTTGAAACGACATCTTTCTAAAGAAAACCATAACTATCAATAGCTGGATTTATAATATTCTGAATTCATCTCTCTGTGAATTCAGAATATGAGCTATGTTGCTGGGGGCAGGCAGGCAGCATTGTCAGTATGCTTTCCTGTTTATTCTTGAAACTGTCTCTCTATTCACCAAGTAGATATTTGGTTTATAAAAAGGTACTTTTTCTTTCTCTCAAAATAAAATAGAAAACTTGCAAATATTTTTTTATCTATTCTTCATCTCAGGGTGTCTCAAATATGCACTTTCTGTTCTTTTGTCAACTGGCTTGCTTCATTTAAAAATGCTGCAATGCGGTAAGCAGACATATGTGAAATAAGCTGAATTTTAAGATTTCCATCTCTTTAGAGGCACGGTGGGCCAATTTTAAACTATTATTTTTCAACCATTGAAGCTTTCAATTGAATCATTCATACATCAGGTGTGTTAGAGTATCTAAGGTATATTAGCTCTATGCAATATGTGTGTTTTTCAGATAATGTTAGTCTTGGTGCAGAATGACTACAGACTCATGGGTTAGGACATTGTAATATCCTGTAGGCTTTCAGTACTAGAGAGCTTAGTAGTAGTTATTGTTACACACCATACTAGTTAAAGAATTAAAATCTACTAGAATCGATTAAAAAAAGAATGAGAAGAAAAAGTGTAATAGACCTAAAAACCTGTTAAAGGATGATCTAAAGTTGCCAGTCTGTATATTTATGTGTGATGCTCTCTATCAAATAAAATACATCTTACAGGAAATAGTTTTATTCTGAATAGCAGTGCTGCCTAAGTAACAATAAAGTCTACTGGTAAATATATTATTAAACCCACTTATTCTCCATATCACATGATTCTGAGCAACAAATGGAATGTGGACTTTTATCAAAGTTGCCTTCAGAAACCACGATTTCTCCTCTTCCTTCCTGTAGCATCCTGAGTCATCCAGACTGACAGGAGCCGCGTCAGGTGAG
>JANHFO010005466.1:260304-271928 GCA_032468095.1 Pareas carinatus
GGCTTTTTCGCCGCCTTACAGCTGTTTTTAAGCTGTCAGGCGGCCCGACGCGATCCCGAAGCCGGCGAGCTTAAAAAAGCCCGTCTTTCCGCCGATGCGGAGCCAACCGGAAGCCCTTTCTTTTTTATTGTTGAGGACATATTGGATCAAGGCTGGTTAAAAAACTATAGGTGATCAAAAGAGTGGTTTGTTATATTGGACCTATGTATTTCAGGGATGATAGAACTGTTTCCCTATCGTATTGCCATGTTGAAAATCAATAAAATATACAAATAGGAAAGAAACAGCATTTCCAAATAGAAAAAGGTCAATTTATCTTTTGTAGGTAGACTGATGAAAAACTAAAGGAGCCAGAGGGTTTTAGGAGCAGAAAGCTGAATATGTTTTTATTCTTGCTGGTGAAATTTATTTTGCTGTGCAAACAATACTGACAAGATAAAGGAAAGTTGGAATTTGGCAAAACAGTCATCCTCCCCAGCTTCCCATTGAACTACATACCAGCATGACTTTCCATTCCTTGAGAGTGATGTGCAATCCATTAATCTCCATGACATCTTCTGGATCTTTACAATCTGTCTATATTTTCATATACTATAAGCTGTCCTGAGGCAATGGAGTGAGTGGAGAAAAAATTACTGCCTTGATCATTATTAATAAAATTGTAATTGTGAATTCATCAACCTACGTACAGATGTGAGGGACAAATTAAGTTATTTCATAGGCGGTAGATTAAGGCACAAAAGGTTTTATTTTAAATGAAATAAAAGGAGAAATAGTTCAGGATTTTGTGAAGATTATTTTCTATGGTTATCTGCCCTTTCTATTAGAACCAGTATAGCATTTTCAGGCAGGTTCAGAAAGGCATTTTACTCTACAAAAACAACTAGCTCTTTTCCTGTCTCTGATTACGTGTAATTATGCTTTCCCTGCCATTATTTTAATAGGCTGTCAGACAGCACAGAGGAGGTGTTTGGAATATAAGGCTGCTTTTATGGATGGACTGCTGGAACACTTTATAGCTCTATCTTTGAATTATCAGATTCTATCCTTTTGAAGTCTGTGTTAGTGGAACTCCTATTTATCAGATGAGCTGTGCTTAAAGGTTTGCTATTGATGAAGAGGTCCAACAGAGACCTTTATTATAAGTACCATAGCATTCTGCCTGAGAAATAAATAGCCTTGCTAAAAGGTATGCTGTGTACCAAGGTTGCAAATTACCAGCCAAGTACTTTATAACTGTATACTTCAAAAATACTACAAGGCTTCTTGCTTATTTCCCCTGTTCTGCAAAATGAACAATATTTTTAAAGACAAAAGAAATCTATTTTCCAACAAAGAAAATTTGATACGTTTGTACTGACTTTTGGTAATTGCCACACTTTTTTCAAAGTGCTTGTCAATTTATTTATGTATAATCTGCGCTATAGAATTTCCAGTAATTTGTGTCAGACTGACTGCTCTCTTATCCTTTTGTCTAGTTCTTTTAAATAATATTTAGTTATTTTTGACTCAATTTAAAGACAGAGGTATTTGCTTTCTTTGAATTTTCACCAGTCAGTACTAGAAAAGGGAAAAAACACAAAGTGCCAAACACGTCATGATTAGAAACTAAAATTTATTAGTTTTCAAACTTCTTCAGGGGTTCATAAAGCAGTGCATAATTCAAGTAATTTTGGGAATATTTCATCATTCCCATTGAAAACAATCCAATAAACAAATCCTTTAGCTGCAAAATTCCATCAGTAGAAATCACTAAAACTAAGATCCATCATTACAAAACTGTTTAACACAAGGGATGAGAAGTGTTATGTACGGGGGTGGGGGTGGGGTAGTAAGAGCCTGGAGCTCAACTTAACTCTTTATTCCATAACATGGCGTGCAGATTGAAGACACAGCTCTGTGCCAGGTGCCCTCTTAAGAACATTTTGATCTATCCCGCACTGGGATCAGTCCCCAATTGCAGCCCGGGATTCTCCCACGCTAGCCACACATTGCCTCAGGTTGTTCCCCCCAATCCTGGGTCCGGGGTTTTCCCGTGCTGCCCGCGATGGGACATAACATCCCTTCCCCCTGGAAGGGAAGCCCCGGTCCCCCATAGCGAGCTACAAAGTCCCAGTAATGCATGTTGGGTGGTTTCGGTACGTGTTGCGATCTTTGCAGTCTGGGTGGCAGTCCCCATCTGCATAGTCATGGTCCAGGTCGAGGGTTGCCCTCTGCTCCACTGGCGGGACCTGGCTGTGCCCCTGAGGGTCCTGGCTGCTCACTGTCATCCTCTGCTGGGTGCAGTGGTGCGGCGGCTGGCTGCTCGGGTTTTCCTCCTGCGGCCTCGTCTGGCAAGTTGTTGGCCCACTCCACTTCAGAGTCCACCTCTTCCGAGTCGGACCCCGATTCCGGAAACGTGACTCAGTTGCCTGGCACCGGTGGTTGTGCCCCGGCAGCATTGCCCTGTGACCTGGTTCCCCAGTGGTGTCGCATCTTCTCCACGTGCCTGTGGACAAGTCTCTTGTTTTCCATGGCAACCTGGTAGAGGATGGTCCCTTGCATGCAGACAACCACTGAAGGAAATCAGGCCATGCCGTTCCAACTTAACCATTTATAACATATAACATGGCATGCAGACTGAAGATGCAGCTTCATGCCAGGCGCCCGCTTAAGAACCCTTCGATCTATCCTGCGCTTGGATCATCCCCCAATTGTGGCCTGGGCTTCTCCCGTGCTACCCACACATTGGCCAGGTTGTTTCCGCCAATCCTGGGTCTGGGTTTTTCCCACGCTGTCCGCGACAGGACACAACAAAAAGCTTGCCTGGAGTCCTCTAAATGTTGCTATCATCACCATCAGCACCACCACCACCACCACCACCGTCATCGTAGTCGTCGTCGTCGTCGTCGTCGTTGTTGTCGTCATTGTCATTGTCATTGTCATTGTCATTGTCATTGTTATTGTTATTGTTATTGTTATGGTTCATCGCACAGTCTGCCATATTTTGAGACTGGATTTGACATTTTTGTCTACCTATCGGGTCCTTGCCAAGGACCTGGGACAGGCAGGTGTGGATGTTTGATGGTGTTACAGATACTGTCGTAGGATGGAAGCTGTTTCCAGTAAAGCTGCCTTTTGCAACTGACGGATGGCGAATTTGTCAATGATGATGATGATGATGATGATTATTATTATTATGACTTATATACCTCTTAACAGTGCTTTGCAGCACTCTCTAAGTGGTTTACACAGTCAGCATGTTGCCCCCAACAATCTGGGTCCTCTTTTTACCGACCTCGGGAAGATGGAAGGCTGAGTCATCCTTGAGCCAGTGAGAATCGAACTGCTGAACAGATGGCTAATGGTAGATGGCAGTCAGTAGAAATAGTCTGCAGTGCTACTTTTAACCACTGCACCACCCTGGCTATATACCGCTCTTGTATCACCAGCTCTTGATAGTTACAGACCAGCAGCATCTGAATGGCTACAGGCTTTCTCTTTTGCCTCTGCTCTCTAACTGGGTTTAAAGTTTGCCTGAGATGATGAACCATTATTTCATCATGGGCTTGACATGATAAGAAAAGTCAGTAACTTCAGTGCCTTGAGATTAATGCCCATGGAGGTGTGAGCTGATTGTCCGTTTTTGCTTTAAGAAACAAGTAGTCCTTTACTTACAACAGTTCGTTTAATGACAGTTTGAAGTTAATGGCAATAAAAAAAATAACTTATGATGGTTTTCACACTTACAACCATTGCAGCATCCCCATGGTCGCATGGTCAAAATGCAGACACTTGGCAACTGATTCATATTTATGATGGTTGCAGGTGTTTCGGGGTCATGTGATCACTGCTTGCAGTCTTATGACATGCAAAGTCAATGGGGAAGTCAGATTCACCTAACAACCGTGTTGCTAACGTCACAACTGCAGTGATTCACTTAACAACTGTGACAAGAAAGGCTGTAAACTGGGGCAAAGCTCACTTAACAACTGTCTCACTAAGCTATAGTAATCCTGGGCTCAATTATGGTCACAAGTTGAGGACTTACCTATAAAAATATTTTTAGGATTCTTTTTTTTGCCTAAGGCTTTGATGATGTTAGGACTTAGCTGTAGACCCAGAGCTGGGAGGTAAGAGTCATGAAATGAAGTGAGGACTTCAGAGTCTATAGGCCTGAATGACAAATTAGGAGGTAAGACGGAAAACTTAGCACAGGAACATATAAAAACCAAGAACACTTAATTCTTCCAGTGAAGCTGAATAGAAAATGGAAGATTTTTTTTATAGCTTTTACTCTTCCAGAAGACACAGTGGTCAGACTGGGTGGGATAATCTAGGATATTTTAAGAGCTATTTTAGGAAGATGCAATCTGCAATTCAGTCATACAGTATCCTAACAGGACCACTAAAGCTTTTTAGACATTGCTGCCTTGTAATGGTGGGTAGATTAGAGGATGCAGTTTCCCAAAGTCTCCTTAGAGTCCCATTTTGGCTTCATTATCCATTGAAAATTGGAAAGATTGTTACCTGTGTGTGTTGAGGGGGAAAGCTTGCAGCATCCCCTGGGCCTTTAGCTGCCCCCTCCAACGGAGGCTTTTCTACATAAAGTCTTTATACCTGGGGTTGATCCAAATTACCTTTCTTTTTGTAAAGTTCTCTTTTATGCAAACAGTTTCCAAATTGCTTTGGCTCCATATTTTAATGAAAAAACATCACGGGAAAGGGGGTTGCATAAATGGAGGCTCCTGTATAGCTGTGGGTTTTTAAAGTCCATTTTAAATGCAGTTTTGCATCAAGAGCATTAAAATCATATCTACTTTGACCCTTAATTTTCTAAATGCATTATAGTTATTCTATAGTTCCTCGTAACTCTTAAAAGGAGACCACTATTATAAATTTAATTGATAAGGGGGGGGAAAAGGCTATGTCTCAGAGATAGCATGCTCGTTATTTGCTATCTCTCAGGAGCTGCATTTTCAAAGATTATTGAACCAAGATACCTTCCATTCTCATAAAAAAAATGTATGTGTGTTGGCCTCATTTTTGCTGCTTTTCTCCTCCATGTGCACATCTCAATTCCACATCCCATACCTTCTGGAGGAACTACAAGCCTCAGGTATGTCTTTTGATTGGGCAGGGGGGAGACACTCCCATGAACAAGGTGACAGCATGGTCTTGTTCTGCATTCTAGATATCATGCTTGTTACTTAACAACCAAACCTATGACCCAGATATATCACCAAAAAGCTACTTGGAATTGTGAAGAATGAGTGAACTTGCTCTGTGCTTATTTATTGCTTAACCGATGTGGCAGGTAAGACATTACTTTATCTTCATAACCCTCTTCCTAGCCTGCTAAAGGAATGTACATCATAATCTACACATTTTATAAATAAATAAAAGTACAACTAGGCCATTTTACATTCTAGACTTAATGATCAAATGAGGGAACATTTTAGAGTCCTATACAGCACATATTACTCTTTTCTGAGGTTATGACCACAGTGATATTGTTGGAAGATCACTAGTGTCAGTGATCCTCAGAGTGATGCTGGCAGGAACATGAGCTACTGGTAAGGTTGTCTCAGTTCCAAGGTCAATTTTTGAGAGGACAAGCTAAGGACAATCAACCATGTGAGGATGAGTGGGTTTTGCAGATATAAGTGAAGCCAACATTTTTTAGAGAAGACATTTCAGAATTAAACCCAGATATCTGTAACATATTTGTGAATTTGGATATCGAATGATAAAAGTCGCAGACATTTTTCTAAATTACTGGAAAAAAGACATCAAAAAGCGCCACAAGAACTTGAGATCTGGTACAGATAGTTCTTGACTTATGATAACAATTGAGCCCAAAATTTCTGTGAGACAGTTGTTAAATGAGTTTTGCCCCCTTTTACAACCTTTCTTGACACAGTCGTTAAGTGAATCACTGTAGTTGTGAAGTTAATAGCACGGTTGTTAAGTGAATCTGACTCTCCCATTGATTTTTCTCATCAGAAAGTTGCAAAAGATGATCACATGACCCCAGAAAACCTGCAACCATCATAAATATGAATCAGTTGCCAAATTTTGATCATGTGACCATGGGGATGCTACGACAGTTGTAAGTGTGAAAAGCGGTCATATGTCATTTTTTTCAGGGTCATTGTAACTTTGAACTGTCACTAAATGAATTGTTATAAGTCAAGGACAACCTGTGTGGCTAAAAACAAAGCCACAAGACCGTTTGATTGTAGTACTGAAAGGGAAGAATTTGTTTTACAAGCTTGAGTGCAGTTGGAACACAGAGTATGGGAAGCCATGAATTAAAGAAAATTTGAAATTGTCAAAGTGGAAATGAAACATCAAATTGTATGTTTTGGGAACAATATGGCTTGGATTGGGCTACTTGTTAGATGATTATATGATATATTACTTTTGAAAAGACTGTGGACAAGAGATCAGATAATCACACTAAAATAGATAATAGAGAAAGTGTATCTTTGCTTTATTGACTATAACATGGCCCTTTACTATACAGATTCCTATGGACTGTATAGAATCTGTGTATTAAGGCTAAGGATGTATCAGAAATTTTGATTATTTTTCCTAAGGCATCTGTATGGTGAACAAGAAATGATTGGAACACAATTTGAAGAAATTGAGTATTCTAGTTCAGAAAAGAAAATGGAATGTTACAAGGGTGAATACTGCCATATCTTTTAAACTTATATAGCAAATATAAGAATGGTAGGATTGAAAAAGATGATAGTATTAAATTTATTTATCAAATTTATACAGCTGCCTATCTCACACAAGGTGGTTGTAGGCAGTATACAAGAAAATCAATGGTTACAGCATATAAAAACCAATTAAATTAATTATTAAAACAAAATCACATGAGGGTGAAATCAGACTGTTCTGTGTGATGTAGCCAAAATACGGGCCCGGTGAAAGAAACACGTTTTGAGGGCTTTCCAGAAGACCATAAGGTTTGAGGCTAGCCTTATCTGGAGAATGTTCCAAAAGGCAGCTGTGATAGTAGAAAAGGCTTGTCTCCTCGTCCCTGTCAGGTAGAATCCCTTAGTAAATGATAACTGCATCATGCCTCTCCTGCTGGGTCTGGTGGAACAGGTAGATGTAATGGAGAGAGGCAGCCACTCAGAAAACCTGACCCCATGCCATATAGGGCTTTAAAGGACAAAATCAGCACCTTGAATTTCACATGGAACGCAACTCATGGAGTAGATATTTTGAAGCTTCTGGATACTATTCAAGGTAGCCCCATGTAGAACGTATTATAGTAGTAATTCAAGAGATGATCTGGGCATGAATAGCTACGAACAGAGCCTCATGATCCATGAACGAGCACAACAGGTACACAACATATACAAATGGCCTCATGGTCATGTCTGCCACTTGCTCCTTGGGCAAGAGTTGTGAGTTCAGATGGTCCTAAAACCCAAAGTCACCCGAAATTGAAAGTTTAACCACTGTTTGAAATACTTTCTGCAGATGATGCTATTTTGCAACTTGAAAGTCAAGACTTGGAAGAGGTCATCAGCAGAGTAATAACAGAAAGGAAAAATGGATTAAAATATGAAAAATGAATCATCTAAATCAGCATGCTCGTGTATGTACAATTTTGGCACACGGTTTTGTCTTTTTGGATACAAAAACAGTGTATTGAAGAATAAAGATATTTTTAACACAAAAAGTATCATGAATGTCTTCTCCTTCCCCCCTCCCCCAGGAACAGAATTTGGAGAAATAGAGAAGAATACAACAAAGCTATCACTGCAAGGATTTTGGAGGAATACATATTACTTTATAATATGAATTATTAAAATAGCAATAACATTTTTGCAAAATGGGGTAGTAAAACAAGTTCATTATAAAAAGATGAAGCATGCCGAATATTATAATCATCAGTGCAGGGATTTTCAAATTGTAGACTTTTGACCATAGCAACCACCAACTTGGATCACATCCACAGTGTTGCCACAAATTCTTAGCAAGGAAGAATTTGACTATCACCCACTCACCATTTGGGGGACCTTGCATAATATAGTAGTGCACATAGATGCATGCCAGCCTAAAAAATAGTAAAAAACCAGACACAACTATCTGTCTATTACTTATATATTTCACAATAAAAAAAGAAAAAGCTAATTAGTTGGCCTAACTCGCACTTCTTCCCTCGACCAAACGTTTTTAAATTTTAAATTATATTTCGATTTTAAATTGGTTTTTTATTTGAGTCTAAACCAGCCACCAATTTAATTGTTTTACACGTTTTTTAAAATGTTGTATTTTTGTTGTACTTGTCTTGTATATGTTTTTTATATAGCTGTACACCGCCCTGAGTCTCTTCGGGGAGAAGGGCGGTATAAAAATTTAATAAAATAAAATAAAAATAAAATAAATATTATGAAGCATAATCATCATGTCACAAAACATATTTCATCATGTCATAAAACACCCTCCTCATTAACAGTGTCACTGAACGTCTCTCAAATCCTGCAGAACTCTGTCCAAAATGATATAAACTGATTGTACTGAGAGAATATAATGTACCTGCTCGATTTGAGGAATAGTTTCTTCATCTTAGAGGATCGATCTGTGCTTGAGGAAATATCACTCTACTTGGTTTTTTCCCTGTCTTTAAAATTAAGGAGGCAAATTAAGCCATTCTCCTTTTTCCTAGCCTACAGCACTGTCTGAATAATTGAACCTGACCTATGTTTCTGCTGACGCTTTCCATTGCTGTTTCATTTATGTAATTTAATGGCTGTATTATGTGTGTATTTATGTCTTTAAGCTGTTTGTGATTGCATCTTTTTGCTGTCTTGCTTTCCTGTTAATTCCAAAGAGTTCATGTATTAGCTTAGCAGCTACTACGTCTTAAGATCTGTGTTGAGAGATGTTCCTTGCTTGACTGCCTGATTTCAGTTGTTTCTCCTGACAATTGAATGATGGATGAGGATAGAACTGTGCGGGTGGTCCTGCCTAGTCATGTAAACATTTAGGGTTCTGGATTATTGGGAGGTAAATACTAAGAGAACTGAATGCTCTAGAGGAGAACCACTCCAATCTTCTACTGGTTGTCAGTACCGAATGGCATGTCTAATGCTAATGAGGTCTTCCTACATGAACCCACTCCATTTGGTGTTCCTCTGGAGCCAATCGAAGAAGCCATAAAGGAGCAGATGTCACATCTATTTCACAGTGGCTTGCGTGTGAGAACTGAGTGAGAACACTACTATGTAAACATTATAGACCTTCATGGATCTTGACTGAAATCCTCAGAAGACAATCTAAGGATGTCAAATGATTTTCCTCAACTGTTCTTCCAGGAAGTATAGATGGTTTTTATTTTCTTGACTATCATGTAGGTAGCTTAGGCAAAGAAAGAGGGATTTGTAACTGGATCCACCTGAGCTATGGCCAGCTCATAGCCAATTGCTTCCTGGTCACCTCACACCATGAGATAAGTGGTATATAAATTCGATAAACAAATAGATGAACACTGTAGTTTTCTCCAATTTGCAAACCTCCACTTGATTTGGGAATAGAATACATAATAACAGAGTTGGAAGGGACCTTGGAGGTCTTCTTATCCAACCCCCTATGCCAATTCAGATAAATGATTGTCCAATCTCTTCTTGAAAACCTCCAGTGTTGGGAGCATCCGCAACTTCTGGAGGCCAAATCGTTCCACTGATTAATTGGTACAACTGTCAGGAAATTTCTCCTTGGTTCAAGGCAGACAATTGAGAGTTAGATTTAAGATTTGTTATCCAGAAATGAATTTGAAAGCTCTTTGACCAAATGAGCCCTGGGTTTCAATAAACTCACAGCATCTCTTTTACAGACTCAGATGCAGTTGTTTTGATCCCAATCTGAGCACGTAGAATAACAGAGCTATGTTCAACTGATTTGTTATTTCCTCAGTGGGCGATGTTATGTGAATAACAGTTCCATCAATGTATGTTTTATACATGCAAAGGTCTGTATGAATTGGTTGTAACTATAAACACAATTAGATTGGTTTTTGAAACTCTCTTTGCACATTAACCCCTTGATACAATATAGTTTGAGGCAGCTAGATTCTGTCTTAGTAATTACTAAGGGTTTTGCAGGCAGCAATGAGTTTTACATTTAGCAGAAATCAAATTAGACTGGCCAGGTATAACCAGCTGATTCGGTGTGTGAGGATGTGCTTGAAGTCCTCTGAAATTTAGTTTACAGTATGCTCCAGAGATGCATGGTATTTCTTTTTTCTTTTTGTATATATCTTTTATTCAATATCAATTAAAATAAATTTAGTCCACTTTTCAACATATTCACAATAATTAAAATAGTATATTTTTCAACAAACATGTTGTCGGAGTATATAATTTGCTCACATAGTTTCTCACAAATCATTAATATGATAAGCTCCAAAATTAAATCTATTTCTCAAGCTATTTGTAAAATAAACCCCGAATTTTTTTAAAAAAAACCAAACATTCCATTTAAAATTCTAATTTAAAATCTATTTGCCTTTCTATCATTCTTTCTAATAAAACATTGTTTTCACTATTTTAAAAAACAAACATTTCATTTTAAATTCAGGTTCAGACTCTATATTCTTTTCTAAAAATGTGTATTTTGCTACTTTTCGGCTATTTATAAATAAATCCCAAAATTTAAAATTATCTCATTTCAAAATTCATGTTTAGTATCTATATACTTTCCTAATATTTTTCCTAATCCTTCATCATATATTTTATTATTTTATTCAATACCTCTTTGAGTAAATATCTGTCCACCATACACAACAACTTCTCCCTTTTGTTCCTCTCTATCCTGTCTATATTGTGATCCTTCACTCGAACCTATTCTACACATTTCACCAAAATTATTAATTGAGATCCCTTCTGGCATTAAACCTCTGAAATTTATTTCTTTAACATTCAACTTAGTCATCAAGAAATAATATTGTTTTTTATTTTCTCTTATTTTAAAACAGTCCCAATTTGTTATTCAATATTCCTCTATATTTCTTAAGTTCTTTTCTTTTCCCTCTATAGCATGCCGCTGCTCCTTTCCTCTCTTGGGAAATTTATTTCCGAAATTTCTTTCCCAGTCAGAGTATCTTTTTTTTAAGTTCATAAAAAAAGGCATCAAAATTCTGCTCACCCAGATTTCAACATGCTGTTGACAATCAGCTGTTCTATACCGTGGCTTCACTCCCCCCCCAGTTGTCTGCATCTCGGGCTGCCTGTATACAGGCAGTCTTTCTCCCGTTCATTTGAAGAGATTCTCAGTTCATCTGGACTGACCGCCATCTGGTTCAGGCTTCTGAGATGCCTCTTCTACTTCGTTGCCTCTTTGGGGTGACTTTTGGATCCCTTAAAGTACCAGACTTAAAAACCAGAGCCCTGGTCTCTTCAGCCTGTATCATCAAGTCACAAACCGGATTGTATTTCTTGATATACTACAGTTGATAGAACAGACTAATACATGGAAAACCTATTTGATACACACAAACAGCAGAGTTGCCGTGTTTCCTCAAAAAGAAGACACTGTCTTATATTAATTTTTGCACCCAAAGATGTGCTAGGTCTTATTTTCAGGGGATGTTTTATTTTTCCACCGAGGCCGCCCAGAAC
>JANHFO010005466.1:288569-305635 GCA_032468095.1 Pareas carinatus
ATTGTCTATGTTGTACTGTGCTTTTATGTTGCCTGCGAGCCGCCTTGAGTCCCTCGGGAGAAGGGCGGGATATAAATAAAATTATCTTATCTTATTATTATCTTAACAATCTGCATCAGATTAATACATACAAGGGAGTGGGCCATCTTTTGCAAAGAGGCTTGTTAATTTTTTATGATTATCTTTTAAAGCTAAGAATGCAATGTCTTCTGGTTTTTGATATTTCAGGAAGGAATGTTATCACTGTTTTTTTTTCTATATATATATATAAATATATACGTTCTTCAACTCAATCTCATGAGTCATCTGGTAGAAAGCCGGAACTTTTTAGGTTGACTTTTTTTTAATATTATGTTATATTTTTTGTGCTGACACATAAATAATTTCAGGGAGACCAGGATAGATCCGGTTTTCTACCAGATGACTCATGAGATTGAGTTGGATAGAAAAAGGAGACAATTGCCTCCTCTCATAAAAGGGGCCTACCAGGGCTTGTGACATTATATATATATATATATATATGTTTTCATAGATTTTCACAGGTACAGTTATGTAGGTCTAGGTGTGTTCGGGTCTTCTCCCATGTAGGATAGAAAGTATCTTGGTGATGTTATAGCGAGATCTCACTCGCCATCTTCAGGCTGGTGCTTTTGGCTTCTTGCTATATAGGTTTATTCTGCAAGCCATCTTGGAAAGGATAACAATCTGAAAGATGGTTTACAATATTTGAATAACTGAATGACTGAATAGATAGACAGACAAATAGATAGATACTACCAGGAACATGACCAAGAGAGGTGAAAAAGATTTATAAATCTATATCTGTATTCTTTTCTTACTAGGTTACTGATCAGACATATAGTATCTAAAAAAAACCCTCTTCCCTGGTTTGTTGAAAAATTACTGTAGGTACTATAGTTGAACTTGTGATCTAATTTAGCATTCAATTTTCTACATTCACAAATCAATATAACCTATGTTATCAACTGATAAGAACTGCAGATCTTTCATTTAAGAAATAGTCTGCAATCTATCATGTTAGAGAAAGTGTGGTAAACTTTGCACAATGCAAAACAGCTGACTTGAACAGATGTAACTGTTACTGTGAATATTCAGTTCAGTTGTAAGGAAAATCATCTGTGTTATTTTTGTTTAACAGATCAACAAGGTTAGTCCATCACTGCTGAATGGCTGTCTATTTTTATTAACAGAATTTTTAAAGGCAGCATTGAAAAGGAGCACAGCAATAGCCTTTTGACATTGTACAGCTGAAGGACAACACATGCTGATCAAGCTCATCATTTTTAGACGTGTTTGGCTTCTGGTGAAATTTGTACAGCTCTCTCAGTTTGCCAAATGATTTTCTTTTCTCTTCTGAAGTCTACTGACCTGTGGCTAATGAGATTTGTGTTTCGATTAGTTGTAGGACATTAATTAACTAATCAATAAGAATGGATTCCCATTATTTCTTGTAAAGGAGCTTTCTCTGCTGCAGTGATCTGTATTTAATATTCAAATCAATCTCCAATTCTCAGGATGATCCTGCCTTAACCAGACTGCAGACTGTCAATATGAAAAGCAGATGAAGTTCACTTCATATCTCAGTTCAAATAAGGCTCTAAATTTTCCATGGTTGTTTAACAGATATAAAAGAACTGAGTAATACAAAAGCCACTAAGACTGGATTCGTCATTTTAGATCAAAGAATATTTCACAAGGAGAAGTCATATCGATATGTGAAAATCAGAAATTGTTTTAAATGAATTTTGAGGAAAGTTGCCTTAGTCTTTAGTATGCTGCAATTCATTGCAGGCACACAAACACATGCCTCGTTGAAATCTTTGTACTTCTACACTATTGTTACAAACCAGGAGCCAATGTAGAAAGGTTTGTGGAGAGGGGTAAATGTGATACAACCTCCGCAGATAGTTTTTGACCTGCAATCATTCATTTAATGACCATTTCAAATTACAATAGCACTGAAAAAAGTTTTCACACTTATGACCATTGTAGCATTCCTCACCATCATGTGACCAAACTTGAGTTGCTGGGCAACAGGCATGTATTTACAATGGTTGCAGCATCCTGGTATTGTCATTTGCAACCTCCCAAGGAAACTTCTGACAAGCAAAGTCAATGGAAGAAGCCAGATTCACTTAACAACTTCAGTGATTTGCTTAACAATCATGAAAGAGGTCATAGAATGGGGGGACATCTCAATTAGCAACTGTCTTGCTTAGCAATGGAACATTTGGGTTTAATTGTGGTCATAGGTCAAGGATTACCTGCACCCATTTTGTATGTGATATTGAGTACATGTACAAAAGGTATAGAGTTTGTGTTGTAATAGTACACCAGTTTTTATGATTTTTTAAATCATTTTGAGCATGGATGCCTCTTGTGCAAACACTATCATTCAAAATAATCATGCATTGTATATGTACATGATTTTCTCAGACGCCTTGAGAACTGTCTCAGTGTTTGGAAAGTCCAATCAACATGGGTCCATCAAGATGTTGCCTTCCTACAAGAATCTTTATTCCTAGGCAGCATAACATGTGGTCAAGGAACTGTAGGCAGTAGATTCTGAAAGAATTTATTTCAGATTAGGTTGCTCTCGATTAAAGATGCATTCAGTAATCAGTGATAAAACCAAAGGTATTAATCAATAGTGCTGGGCAAAGGACTGTAAAGAGGGTTTCATTTGCACTTCAGCATATTGCAAAGTAGCTCATTTGAATGCTTTGCCCAAGCCTATTAATCAATATAAGAAGCTGATAGTACAGCTAATGACAATTATTGCCAACTATAGGAAACAGTTTCCAATGGCAGAAACAGCTGCATATACAATAGTAAGTAAATAAGGCACAAATAGAATAGCCTACACTAGAAAATTGCTCAGGAGTTAAAGTCTTTTTTATCTAGATAAATCTTTCCTTCTTGTAAGTTTCTCAGAAGTGTCTCATCCGTACAATTAACTATCTCCTTGGCATAAAATATAGAAATTTGTAAAGTCTTCAAACCATCTGTGGCCTTTACGTACAAATTCTGTTAGTACTGAAACCACAGAAAATTAAATGTTCCCCAAAGAACTTCCAGATGTGTTTTATTCTAATAGGGTCATTATATAGTAAATTAAAAAACAGGGTAAATGGAACTGTAAAATTTAAATTACTCTAAAACCACATCTCTTAGCTTTGAGCATTCATTTGTGGGGTGGATATTTGCAGTAAATGTGAATTAGGCAGCTGCAATAACTGTTAATCATATATTTATAAAATAGTAATGAGGGAATGAATAGCAGAGTAAGACAGCTGCACATTTCTTTAATGGTATGTCAACCCTGAACATAATAAGATGCAGAAAATTGTTTGCTAGCTATTCAGATAATATACCTAAACAGAAAAGATCACATCAAATTCTTAACTTTACAGGGAAAATAATATATAAACTCCATAATAATGCATTAGATGACAGAATTGTTGTCAGTGTTTTCCTTTGCTTTGATTTTCCGAAATGGCACATGCGTTTTTCTTGCAAGAAATGTGTCAAGACCACTAAGGCTTTTGTTTCCATCTAGGCTATACACAGTGTCTTGCAATTTTATTTAAAGCATATTCCTTCTAAAAGCATGGACGATTTATGGATCATTTGTTTTGTGAGTTTTCTGAGAAAATATCTCTGATCATTCATTGTGAAATTTGTTTGTTTGGCAAGAAAGTATCACCCCACTTCTGTTTGCATGGAATCACCCATTCATATAATCAGGATCTATACTAGTTGGTGAGGCAAAAGTGGGACAACCTTATTAAAAATTCTTTGGAATAGATTGCTACTGACCCAGCCATGCAGGGCCCATGTATTGGCCTCATTGCTGAGATGAGAGTGCAGGGAGTAAATGACTGAAAGGTTAATGTAGCCACAAAAATAAAGCAAACAGATAAACAAGAGCTGGGAAAACAATCCAACTTATTTCAATTTCCCTCAGGTTTGCACTTTGTGCTGGCAGATGTTTTATAGCATGCATTTATATCAGGAGTGTATTTTGCTCTTACAGATTTAAGTGAGGGGTAATTGAATTTTGCAATTGGAATAAGGTGAAGAGCAGAATTAGGCAAAAGATGAAAAAAGAATGAGTGCATTTAGTCATAAGGTAGAAATACTTGCCGAAATATCACTTATTAAAATGTTAAAATTTTGCTAATGAAATAGAGAAAAATTTGTATCCTGATTCACATCCTGTTAAAAAGAAGCAGAAGCAGATATGGTTAACAGAAACCTCTCTGTTATTATTGTATATAGATATATTTCTAAATGTTTTGATTTGGTAGCTGTGATCCAGCAAGAAGCAGTGTTGAATAAGAGCTCTTTTTAAATGTTTATGTTTCTTTGATAAAGATTTGCCTAATTCTCTTTAGCTTTTGGATTCTAGTTCTGTTCCCTTTCCCACTACTACTTGAAGGACATGAGGGATCAAGAAAAAGATACATGCTAGATGAGACATGATTGATGTTCATTATGATTTCCAGTGAATTGTATGTGAAAAATATAGCATTTCAGGAACCCTTATAAGATCAACTTAAACCTCCAGTTGCATAAGAACTAATCTATTCAATATTAGTTACTAAAAAGGAGACAGACTAAGGATCCCAAAGAATTATGACACTAGAATTTTTCAGAAAATTATTTACTGTTAAGTTTGGAAATGTGTACATCTATGCATTATTCATTGCACGTAAACATATCCAAAAGGAACATACATCTTTCATCTAGATCATATTTTAAAGCAATATATGCATAGCTTGGTAGAAATGATGGATGATTTGTTTACTTTATCAATATTTTGGTTTCACTAATAGGAATGTGCATTGAAATATAAGTTTATATTTCTTTCATAGAAATCAAAACTCGCATACAAAATGATTAAAAAAAATCTTGATATTTCTCAATCAGTAGTTTTGGGTTTTTTTAGAAGGGGGAAGCAGATAGCTAAATATTTTGTGAGTGGTTCAACTTTTAATCTATTGTTTGAAGTTTTGAAAGAAAGATTTTGCAGGAGTTGGTCTGCAATCAGGGTAATTACTGAGTCATTCACAGATCTAACATGATATTTTATTGAATTTGAGAATCAACGATTGGGAGAAAAATCAGTATGAGTTAAAGAATGGAAGGAGAAGGAAATTAAACCTATCGATTTCAGGAATTTTTTGTTCTGATATAGTCAGTCATCTAAATCTTTAAAGAAATAATACTCTGCTAAATTTTATTTTCTAATTGTTATGACGGTTTCTTCCTTTTCAGAGATTCATGCTTTTTTATAGTTTATTCTCAGAACATTTAATTTTTTTAAAATCTTTTGTTTCTCAATTTATTAATACAATGGGAAGGGGAACACAGTTGTTTCCCCCCACAATTAATTGTTACACTTTAGAGTACAAACCAACTAAAATCTCTCAAGCAAATTAAAATATCCAGTAGCCCAAGAAGAAGAAAACAGGAGTCAAAATACTATAAGACTAATTCACTCACTAATATCAACAAAATCAGAAGACATAGCAGAAACTTCTTAATCTTACAGCACATGAACACTCAATTTCAGTTTGAACAGAGAAACTATTAGCATTTTTGATCAAGCCAAATACAAATATGCTAAGGTATTACAGGAAGATTGGCATTTAGAGAAATCTCTGACCAGTACATATACTGTATATATATCACTGTATGATTCATCTTGTACCTGTTTACAGACAAAGGCTTAAAACTATAAAGCCAACAATTAAATCAGTGAAATCTTGATCTGAAGAGGCAAAGACAAAACTACAAGCTTGCTTTGACTGCATAGATTGTAAAGTTTTTGAGGATACCTCTGCAAACATAGATGAATTTACAGAGACTGTTACATCATATGTCAGCTTCTGTGAAGACCTATGTGTACCAACAAAAAAAACATTAGAATATACAGTAGCAATAATATTTCAACATGGAAAATTAATCTGTGGCCACAAGCCATCTATTCCACTATAAAAATAAATGTGAATTACCTTTTGTGACATACATCAAAGTTTCTTACTTCAGCGTGAACATACTATTCCCCTTCCCCTTCTTCAAACACTCTTTCCTACTGTTATTGCCGCATTCACGAAGAGAAGCATAGGAAATTTCAGGTCTCCAGAAAACTTTTATTTCATAAACAAAACATTCCTTTTCATTTTAAATCACTAATATCATTGTTAACTACTATATAAAAGAAACAAAAAGCTACCAGTCCTTGGAAAATATTGTGAAATGGGAATAATAAATTGAGACACTGAATTTAAAAGACACAGAGTATAGCTATCAGTCTATGAGTATCAGTAAAATCAAGAAAACTTTATGAAGATTTGCTTAGTAATGAATAAAAACCATAAGTAGTATAGAGAAGGAAAGATGCTGGTTGGAAATATGTTAATCGTTGATTAAACTATAGAAGAAATCGTGCTTTCTAATCCTTTATGTTTATTTTTTCTCCCAAAAGCAGATAGTTTCTTTTTATTCTAATCTTTTTCATGCTTAATTTCGTAACTTAGTTTCAAAGTAGTCCTAAAATTAAGTAGAGGTTCGATACTAATAAAGATTCTAACAAAGAGCAATAATGTAAATAAACACTGATTTTTATCCCACATCATAAATGCCATAGAAGAAGTTCTTTTGCATGACTTCTTTGACTTATTGAATCCCCCTTGCTATGAGGAATCTGCTCTTGCTAATGGTCTACAGCAGGGATCTCCAACTTTCAGGCCATGGCCCACTACTGGTGTTAATTATTAGGATATTGAGGCTGATCCACCTTTAGGGGCTGGAAAATCCATGTTGCTGATTGGCTGGCCACTTCATCCAAATTGTATAAAAAAGGCTGGCCAGCCAGCAGCTGGCAGGAATTCAGTTGGCTACATTGTAACAATAAACCAGAGCTGAAGTTACTGTTGCCTCCATCTTCTTCCTTACCCTGGCGATGAACCTTTACACTGGCAATGAAGGTGGGATATAGGAAGAGCTAGCAACCAAGCTAAAAGTCGCTGAAGAAGCCAGAAGTGACTCAACCCAGAGCCAGCCAGGCGAATGAACAGAAACAAGGAAATCACTCGTGAATTTCAAACCGATGAACAGAAACAGGAAATGGCCACTATATTCTACTCACCAACGCCTTTCAACCCAGAGATAGAGCAATGGGACTTCCACATTGCAAAACAGTGTTTCAGCGAATTGAATGAACGGACCAACCTCCGTGGCAAGAGAATGAGGATGCTCTTTCTCAGCCACTATGAAAATGTGGTGTTCAAGGTGGCAAAGTTGATAGCGGCACTCAACCCGCTGCACTTCGTGCCATGGAGAAAGCTACATGAAGCGCTGAGGGTGCACTTCACCTGAGCCCATCCAAGTTTGTGCAATGCTGCGAGCTTTGCCACCGGCTTCAGAAGGCAGGAGATACTATTAATCAATATGTGGCAGTCCTCCATAGTGCGGCAATGCATTGCAAGTATGCCAACCTGTATGCAAGTATGCATACTCAAACAATTCATTTATGGTTTCGAGGACAAGCAGCTGCAGAAGAAACTGCTGGCGAACCCAAGAATAACCCTCCAAATGGCCATGGATGTGGCGCGGGCATCTGATATGGCCAACAAGGTGGCCATATCAATACAAAAATTGGCCATCCGGGTGACCTTACAGGCAATGAAAGCGGTGCACCATGGAAGGTGTAGAGGAGATTCAAACAATGAGAGGGGGAACCCCGACGATGTGCAGGCTGTGGAGGGCCTCATTCACAGACATTTTGCCATTTCTGAGATGCGAGCTGTCAAAAGTGCAGGAAGAAGGGGCAGATCACCAGGTTCTGCAGGGCCAATGACCGATCACCACCATTGACCTACAAGTGCACACCGGATGAGGCCACACAACCCCCAAGAAAGTGACCAACCAAGGGAGCCTGGAGCATGTGACAGAATTCAGGCATTCAGAAATGTACCAAACGACGATCGCGAAGGCCAGCAGCCTGTTCCAGAAAAAGCTGATGATCATCATCCGAGTGAGAGACTCGCCATGTGAGATGGAGATGAACACCAGCTCAGCAGTGACCGTCATGTTATAGAGGACCCTAAATCATCAGCACTTGACCCCACTATTAGCAAGGTAAAGGCAATCAGGGAAGGCCCCATGCCAAACAATAAAGCCGAGTTACAGGCATTCCTGGAGTTACTAAACTTTTATAATAGCTTCTTAAAGGGAATGGCCACAGTTACAGAACTCTTACACTATTTACACTAGCAAAGAACAACCTGTAGGTGTGGGGCCACAAGGAGGCCACCGTCTTCAAGGCAGTCAAATGACTCCTTTCAGAGGAGTTCTTCTTCATCAGGTATAACACCACACTCCCCCTGGCCTTGGTCTGTGATGCATTCCCTTTCGGAATAGGGGCAGTCCTCAGTCACTGCCTACCTAATGGAGCCAAGGCTCTGATAGCCGCCTACTCTTGAACACTGTTCAGCGCAGAAAGAAACCACAGTCAACTGGATAGGGAGGCATTGGCCCTGGTAACAGAAGTCAACTTCTGTTACCAGCTTCCACGAGTGCCTTTTTGGTTGAGACTTTGAACTCATAACCAACCATAAGCTGCTGCTGGGCCCAATGGCGGGGGACCAGCCCATCCCAGCAGCACTATTCCCTCACCTCACACACTGGACAATCTTCCTGGCCGCATACTGCTACAAGTTGACCCAAGGGCCCAGCTGGTCCCTGAGCCACATGGACATCCTCAGTAGATGCCCACTGCGGGAACTATCAGATGAACCAGTAACAAATGGCATAGCACTACTCATTGACTGTCTAAACTCGGGACTAGTGACATCAGCAGAGGTGGTGAGGAAGTCAGCCTCGGACACCACCATCTTGACAATATTCAACTGGATGTGGAGGGGCTGACCCAAGGGCCTGGTGGGCACAGACTTCAAGCAATTCATGAACAGGCAACATGAACTGGTAGCCCAGGGGAGTTGCTTGTTGTGGAATGAGAGAGTGGTCATACCCCATAGGTTATGAAAAAAAATACTATCAGCTCTGCATGAGGGTCACCCAAGAATAGTCCAAATGAAGGGCTAGCTCGGAGCTATTATGGTGGCCCAACGTGGACCAGGAGATCCAAGAATGGGTCACCACATGCCAACTCTGCCAGGAGTCACATCCAGCGCCACTGAGAGCCCCAGTAAGGGATTGAGGACTTCACGGGCAAGGGTTCACATAGATTTTGCAGGGCCATTCCACGGCCAAACATTTCTCATAGTGGTGAATGCCTATTCAAAATGGTTAGAAGTAATACCGATGAACACCAACGGGGTAATCAGGGCCCTGAGGAAATTGTTTACAATGCACAGGCTGCTCGATGTCTTGGTATCAGACAATGGGCCCCAATTTATAGTGACACTGTTTGAGGGGTACCTAGCCAAATTAGGGATCCATCACGTCCTCACGGCCCCTGGACACTTGAGTGCCAATGAGCAATCTGAGAGAGTGGTACAGTTGATGAAAGAGACATTAGGCTGATTAAGCCAGGGGAATGACAAGAGCATGTGGATAAATTTCTGTCCTGGCAGCACATCACGCCCAGTGTAGACACAGGGAAAAGCCGGGCCGAACTGTTAATGGGCCAGTGACTTTGGTCAGTACTTAAGCGGATACACCCCAACTACACACCAGGCACAAAGGATAGCCCAGCTGAGAGGCTAAGGTCATTCAAGATAGAGGACCCAGTGTATGCAAAAAACCTTGCCGAGGGCCCCATATGGGTAGCAAGGAAGATGGAGAGTATAATAGGGTTGAAATCCTATACTGTGAGGCTGCAGGATGGGTGGGTGTGGAGGC
Source organism: Pareas carinatus (assembly GCA_032468095.1). NCBI lineage: Eukaryota > Metazoa > Chordata > Lepidosauria > Squamata > Pareidae > Pareas > Pareas carinatus. The sequence goes on from JANHFO010005466.1 coordinate 298,464, forward strand.
AGCACATAGGCCAGTTACACAGCCCCCTCCACCCAGGAACACTTCCCTAAGCAACTGACCAAACTAATCGAAAAGTCACTCCCCCTCCAGGAATTGACGTCTGGGACACAATGGAGCAATTAACTGAAGGTGCAGAAGTCCAGCACCGCATCAGCGAGGAACTGCCTTCAACCAAGGATGAGACCGCGCCTGGAAACTCTGGAAACTACGATGGACATGTTCTCTCCATCGGCTGCCGAAACACTGTCTGAACCGTGCAGGCCCAGTCGGGTCAACAAATGCAGCACCTACCTACGTGAGTATGTATGTAGAGTGGATAGTACCATCTAAGAGGGGAGGAGTGTTAAGTATTAGCATATTGAGGCACCAGTTTTCCCTCTGGTCTGCCTCTAGGGGTGGGAAAATTTGTGTTGCTGATTGACTAGCCATTTCATCCAAATTGTATAAGAAAGAGTGGCCAGCTGGCAGCGTTTCAGTTGGTTACATTGTAACAGTAAACCAGAGCTGAATTACTGTTGCCTCCAGTTTCTTCCAGGTCACGGAAGTGGTGGGTGAGCGCGCATGTGTGCATCCCCATTTGTATGAGCAGTGAATGAGCACATCTGCGCAGGCATCATTTGTAGAAACAGCAAATGGAGCTGTGCATGTATGCATGCCTATCACTCATACTGAATCATTCCCTCTTCCCCTCCCCACCAGAATGCAAAGCTGGAAAGGTTGGGGTCTACAAGTTCTGATGATCAGAAATATTTTTTTAGTTGCTGGATGAAATCTGTTCTTCAAACAAGGACTCAGTTGATTGGTGGTTCAACTTTCTGACGGCTAATCAGAATTACTTTTTAACTCTTTAGCCTAGTAGTGCCATAGGAGTTAGCCTACTGTGAAATTGATGTACATGGTTTTCTGAGTTATCCTTTCATCAAACAAAAATGTCTCAATTTGTACCAGAAGGACAGGACTCATACACTGTACATTTCTACCCACAGCATAATTTTTCTTAGATGGTTGATTTTGATATAATTATTATTTGAACTAACCATGGTATCATAACTCACAGAAATTAGAAAGAAATTACCCTTGATATTATTTATTTGTTTGTATCCCACCTTTATTATTTTTATAAATAACTCAAGGTGGCAAATATGTTCCACACACCTTCCTCCATCTATTTTCTCAACAACAACAACTGTGTAAGATGTGTTGGGTTGAAAGAGAATGACTGAGTCAAGGTTGTTATCAATATAATCCATTATAATATAGTCCATATTAATTCTGTAAATGCTAAGGGAAACTGAAATGGTTACTAGATATACTTTAATTCATGAAAGGTGTTCAAAGTTGACATTGTGCATGAAAACTCATTATTCCAAATGAAATTTCTTGGTGCTTCTGAGAGCAATTTCTAGATGCAACCATCATTAGGTTGCAAGTCTTATATTTCCCAGTCACTTTATTGATAACTTTGTTTCTCATTTAGCTTCCAGTTTTCAGAAGCTCTGGCATTTGCTCTGCCTTTTAATAAATGTTGAAGAATTTGGGTTGGGATTTAGGTTTTAAATGTATCCAATTGGACAATGCAATTAGAATGTTAAAAGAAAATGAGGACTAAGCTGTAGGTAAAATAAGTTATTCAGCTGGGCTGTTATGTTACTTAGCTAAGAATTCATGAGAAGCTGAATTGAGAACTAGCTTTACCCCTTTGTCCCATCATGATCCCAAATGCAGTTATATAAATATGATTATCAGCATTTTCTTTACATGCAAGCAAGTATTTATGTTTAGACATTGATAGAGATAGTTTTGAATGGTCAGCACTCATGCAAGAATATCCATTGCTACTGTAACATATTATACATTTATTTGCCTCAAAAAAAATTCATTTGGGAAAGCTTTTTTTCTCTTGCTGTTTTAACTTGAAACATGTCATTGGTTCCTGAATATACCCTTTGAGACTGAAAACGGAAAACATAAAATTGTTGAAATAAATACATCTAATAATTCAAGATAGACTTGTATATTAGATTATGTTTTAGCTTTGAGATTGTACGTTTTTCATAATTAACAAGGTGAAAAAAATGGCAATATCTGAAGCGGACATTTAGCTAAACAGTCTGCATCTGATTGGCGCCAGAGATTCACCACAAAACTTTCTATTGGAGCTTCTGTAGGAATTCTGGATTAAAATTAAATGTATGTAAGATAAGACATATTCTTAAGATACATTTAAAGTGGTTTATTACCCTTTTAACTATCAGCATGTCTAAAGGAGCAGCTCCAAGCATTTAATTACTATTAGTTGAGCCTAAAACTATACTGTATGTATGTAGGATTTAATTCTATACACCTTCTGTTCATCATAGTAGGCAACAAAGGGGGTTGTACATCCATGCACAATTCATTTCTCGTTAAGGAAGTGGTAGCTGCAGATCTATCCAGGTAGTTATTTCTATTGAAAGCTCCCCACGCTTTCAACGAATATAATGCTTTGTGCAATCAGAAACAGTGCTATTTATTATGGTACCATGGAAAACTCTTCATGTATATCCCCACTTTTTTCTATGGAGCTCTGACCTGAGCAATTGTCCCTACCCATCTAGAAATCCATATATGTGTGCACGCCAGAGCATCTGTGCAAGGGCTTTCAAGAAGAAAATGCTTTGATAAAGATTTGAATATGTAGTAGGTTGCCAGAAGTGTTATTTATTTCATCAGGCATTTCAGATGAATCTCTGTTGGATTCATTTATCTTTCCCACACATTGAATCCATCTGAAAACTATTAACACTTAAACGGGATTTGATAACTCCTTCGAAATGCCATCAACACCACTTCTAACAAATGAACACTTGCAACCCATTTAATTTCTCGAATAAAATGATTAAATTGATGTTATTGTGGAAGGATTATTTTGTTGCTTAAAAACCTTTTAAAATGTTAATTACTGGGCCCCTCCAAAAGCTTTCATCTTGTCTGACTTCACTTTTGTATGCAAAATATCACCCCAGACTAGCTGATCAATTGTGAATTCAGCTATATCACACCTTCTCATCCAACTTTCCATGCTCTCTGTCTGTCTCTATCTCTTTTACAGCTGCAATATTTTCCACAGATCTAGTATTTATATGAATTTAACTTTAATTTTTCTTCTTTTTCATCTTCTGAATAAGCTAGTCTAATGCATAGATCTCTTCGTCTCTACTGCTATTCTGTTTATTTGCCTTCACAATAGATTCATTAACTAGGTTTTGGTGTTCAAGCAATATGGACACATCCATTTCAAAGGCAGCGTTAATGGCATTCCATATTTTTTTCTGCATTAAGGAAGATTAAAGTATATTACAATACCCTTTACTGCCCCATTTTCTTCATTTTTTAGAAGTGGTCAGTTTTTTTAAATTTCTTTCTTTCTTTCCTTTTTCTTTCATCTGCAGCATTCAATAAATTGTCCAAGCCTTTCAGATGATAGTTCCAGCAAATTGAGTTCTATATTACAACTCTGAACTATTGTTTAGCCCGTCATCACTCACATAAAACAGTCCTATTCACACAGGACATCAAAAGAGCAAATATATGTCCGAGGTAGGTAAAAATTACTGTGACTGAGATGTATCATTTTGTTAATTGTTAGTGATTGTTCTGCTAGTTTAGAGGTGGTGAATTTGCTAACGCTGCTTTGGATGTAATAATAGTTTGATATACAGATATTCTACATCATAAATTACACCATTCAGAAAGGGCCAGATCTATCATCTTTTAATAGCTTAAGGTGAACTAATTTTAATAATAGTGAGAGATTTTAAAAGGTTGGACATGGGTTGAATTATTTTCTTTCTTTTAAACAGCAGCATGCAAGATGTTCTGGAAAATTCAAATGACTTTAGAGGTGAACTTATTCAAAGGACTGGATCCTTAATCTATCTTTAATTATTGTGCAAATCTGCTTGGTTTCCCAAGATGCTGAAAAGATTGATGATGTATTAAACTGCATATATATATAAATTGCCTCTGGAATGAGCATCTAATAATATAGCCATAGAAATCCACTAATACTTGGCTGAAGGGTTCTTAAAAACCTCTGATGAAGAAGATTGCATACCAAGTTCCATGAACAAGCAACTGAGATCATTTTCAAATTCTTCTTAAACTTTCATGGAAATACTTTATTTTGTTGCTTGAGATGCTTGCTTAGAATTTTTCATCCAAAGCAGAGAAAAAACAAATTTTGCTGCATAACTAAAGAGTGATGGGTAGGAATGAGCTTGGGACAGGAAGAAAAGTCACAGTTTAGATAATGGTCTGATAAAGAAAATTTGAGCCCTGAAAGAGGAAGGGTGGCCATAGGAATTTGGAGGGACCTTCCCTAGTTTTGGGAGAGAAAATTTGAGGAGTGGGATTCTATTTATGTAATCTGACAATAGTGAGTATGCCTGAATGTACTTCTGGGCTAGCTCACAAATCTGACAAAGAAGCCCCTTTTTGTAAATCTCAGCTTCATCTGACCATGATTAGTAGAAATCTTCGGGGTTTCATTTGTACTATGAGCCTTACAATAGACATATCACACTTGAGAAATAAAGAAAACCTTCAATAACTTCAAAACCCAAAGATTTCTAAGTGTCCTACATGTGTGTGGCTCTCAAGCTCCCCAAAATTTAAGAATAACACATAAACATCCAAGACTGTCTGGCTGTTATAAAAAAAATGGCACTTCATGAATTGACAGATAGTTATTAGATCATTTCAGTTCTGTTTCTAGTTTAGAATTTTGGATTTTCTATGAAGTGGACTATTTTCAAATGGCTGTAGGAAGAAATCTACCAGTGTACATTTTATGGAATTTGCTCAGTCAAAAATGGTTATGTATATGATTTCCATTTCTTTATTCTTTTCAAAATTTTATGCTGCATAAATAGTTGGATGATTAAATTTTCTTTCACTCGTTTCTATTTTTCTCTGGACTCCTAGGACTGAAATGGACCTTATTTTTTTGTGTTTGTGTGCACAATTTAAGGCAGCTTGAAATCTGCTCTTTTAGTTTTATTTTCAACTCTTGTACTAATTTAAAATCTGGCATTTGATCTGAAATATCTGTCTGTACTGTTTTATATAGCAGAGCAATTCATCTTCTTGGTCAAATCTTTCAGGATTTGGCTAGAATTGTTTACGGTTTCAAGAGATTCCGCAGAATACTTTCTTTATTCAATGTCTTTTACAGTTTGAAAATCATATATAATTTTTGGATGAGCCAGAGCAATTTGTTGAACATTTTGACTATTTTTATGTTACTTAGAAATAAAGCTGAAAGGCATTTTGCACTATTTGTTACACTATGTGATTATTTTATTAGATGTCACTGAAGACATGGATCAATTGCATTCATGCAGTCTCTCTAATACTTTCTTAGAAAGGATTGTGGTCTCTGACCGCATTTTTAAATAGCCTCTGGGGCCCTCTCTGACCATTATTGTTGAAAATTGGTGGCAGGCATCATAAGAAGCATGAAAATTGAAGCTCAAGCTCTAAAAATATTAATAATAATAGATCATCACTTTTATCAACCAATAACCTGCAATTTCCTTCTCCAAAATTCATAAAAAATTAAAAATCTAAGATAGTTCATGTGAGCTTATGAAACAGCCACCCAAAAGTTTTCCATTCCTGATTTAAATCTCCATCATTGAAAGGAAGAGGAGAGATGTAACTAAATCTATGCAGGCATGTGATTTTAATACATGTCTATGTGTAAAAAATCCTAGAATTCAAATGTGAAGAATTTGATTTTAGATTCAGCTAACAGGTTTCTTACATTAAAGTGCTGATTCTGTGCTGGCTTACAGTAATACATAATTCTATGTTGTAATTATGAGTCTTGCTAAGGCTCACTTTCATCAGAGATTTTTGGTTAATATTAATAATGCAAGCTAAATTTAGCTTTCTGCTCATGAAGTATACTTTATCATTTGCCAGAATCCTGAAAAGCTTATGCAAATTACATTGACTGCAGACAGTTAAAATTTGTGAATTAGAACTGTTTTGTTTTTTGACTGACTTCCCATATTTCCTAATTTTTTCTGCTTTTTCTATTGTTGACAAAAATTTTCTGGATTGAATGGAAATAATAAGCTTTTATGGTAAACCATATAATAGACTGAAAACAAAGCATTGTTTTATATCAAACACTGTAGATTCTGAATGCAGCTAAATTTCATTTCTTGTTTATTGTTGTACTCCTTTTGCACAAATATCTACTACGTTTTCTTGCATACACCACATGATCATGAATGGAAGTTGCTTTAATGCAGTTTCTGTTTCTTTAATAAAGTTTTTGATCATCAGCTTCCCAGTAGATAATGCCAGTGGTTTATATCAGGCAATGCAAAATACCACAAGATGTGTTGCCCAAATCATACAACATCAGTTGAGGTCAAATATTATTTCATTCCAATATTCCAATCCTATTTCATTCTTTGACAAAGTGACTAAATTAGTTGACCAGCAAAATTCTGTGAACATAGTATACCTATACTTCAGTAGGGCATTTGACAAAGTAGATCACAACTTACTTCTTGGTAACCTAGAAAAACGTAGGATAGATAGCATCACCACCAGATGGATTTGTAACTGGCTGACAAACCGTACTCAATGAGTACTCCCTTAATGGTACTACATCTATATCTACCCGTCCTCAAGAAACCCTCCCTGAACCCAGCTGATTTAGGTAATTATTGTCCAGTCTCCAATCTTCCCTTTTTGGCGAAGGTTGTAGAAAATATGGTTGCGTATCAGCTCCCCAGGCACCTGGAGGAATCGGTCTATCTAGATCCGCTCCAGTCCGGCTTCTGGGCTGGATACAGCATGGAAACGGCATTGGTTGCATTGGTGGATGATCTCTGGAGGGTCAGAGATAGGGGTTGTTCCTCTATCCTGGTCCTATTAGATCTCTAAGTGGCTTTTGATACCATCGACCATGGTATCTTGCTGCGCTGGTTGGAGGGGTTGGGAATAGGCGGAACCGTCCGTCGGTGGTTCCTCTCCTACCTCTTCGACCAGTGGCAGTCAGTATTGACAGGAGGGCAGAGGTTGACCTCTCGGCGTCTCACTTGTGGGGTGCCGCAGGGGTCGGTCCTCTCACCTCTCCTGTTCAATATTTATGTGAAGCCGCTGGGTGAGAT
>JANHFO010005466.1:357813-368554 GCA_032468095.1 Pareas carinatus
GAAAGAAGGAGAAAGAGAGGGAAAGAGAGAAAGAGGGGGGAGAGGAAGGAGAAAGAAGGTTAAAGACAGAGAAAAGGAGATGTGCTAAATCAGTTGGCTGGCAGGCAGCGCTACACTGATCTTTTGGCCAGGAAGCTGAGAGCAGCAAAGAAGGAGAAAGAGAGAGGGGGAACAGGGAGGGAGGGCGATGGAGAAGCTGAGACAAGGAGAGAGAGAGAAGGAGAAAGAGAGAGGTGGAAAGAGGAAGAGACAGAAAGAAGGAGAAAAAGGAAGACAAAAAGAGGGCAGGGGAAAAGAAGGTGAAAGAGGGAGAGAGAGAGAAGGAAAAACAGAAAGAGAGGGGAATGGGGGAGAGAGAGGCTGAAAGAGGGAAACAGAAAAATAAGGAGAAAGAGAGAGTGGGAAGGATGCAGAATTATGCAAAACCCATGGTGGAACATGGGTACAAAAGCTAGTCACCTATAGAATCATCTTTCTTACTCTACCATTCTGCCATATAAAAGGCACTTCTGTATGGCTGAAGGATTTACTGATAAGAAAGACTGTCGGATGAAACAGCATGTAACCTGAAATCCACTTTTGGCCCTATAACATCTTGCTTCTGAAGCATGGAACGGACTGAAGAAAGGAACACACAAATGTGTGATGCAATTACTTGTAGCAGACTTCACAGATAGACTGAAGGATTTTGAAACTTGTAAGTAGCCTTACTAGTACTCTGAAAAAAGAATAAAGAGCTTCAAAATCAAGTCCTTTTCACATGAAATGTGTTATCTTGATAATTTGCTTCTAATAAATTTAGAGTCCTGGGCAAAATGTTCAGTTGAGCACGTTCTGGCTTCCCTCTCATTGTATCCTGCAATCATGTAACTTTATCCTTTATTTCTTCTATTAACTGGGCCAGTAAATGAATGGATGTGAAAGAATGTAAAACTCTGGAAAAAAATCTGAACTATATTTTCTTCGAATATATTTATGACCCTGAATAAAAAGTACTGACCCATCTCATTATTTTGAATACTAAATCATAATTGGATGGAAAGATCTCCATATTTGGACCACAGACAATTGTGTATATTTGTATATTGTTCTTTCCTAATTTGATGTAAGTTATTTCTCACTGATAGATTTGTTGCCATTACACCTAGGCAAGTTTTCACTGCAAACAAAAGAAAGAAAACTTTTACAAATGAAGAGCTCATTCAATATAGAATACTTAAAACTGAAAAATGGTAATTGTGCACGTCAGATTGAGATTCTGGTACTTAGTACTGTTTATATGTGGACTTCAATGACAATGAAGCATTATGGAATATATTTTCTTTTTTGCCATACATATTTGGATGGACCAATAGTATAAGAATTAAAATTGTCTGTATCACTGAGATTTCCAGGACAACATACTCCATGTTAATGCCTGACTTAATATTCATCTTCCATTTTGTAGGATAGGGTAAAATATTTCTTCAATTAGCTTTAGGGGTGAAGAAAATTCTGTAATTGTAAAGCTCTAAAAAGAAGACATCCAAACAAAAGAGACTTCCGCTGTTTAAAAAGAGGAGATAAGGAAGGATGAATCTAAGGGGCAAAAGGGTGAGGCTGGGTGAGGTATAGAGAGACTGACATTTGGGGCTCATCATCCAAGCCAATTAAGCACATTCTCAGTGGGCAATCTGAGCCATAAATAGCACTAGTACAGGTGAACTTTAAATGCAGTGGACAAGTCTTTTGCCAACTCTCTGAGAAAAATAATCATGAGCATTTGGAGTCAGATTCATCACTCACTTCTTTTAGGATGATGGGTGATCTTAAAAAGATGACGGAAGAAGTTATTTCTAAGGTGAAGCATTGGTAATTCAGAATGAATTCCATCAATACCTGGTTCTCTTGTCTTTTAAAAATCAATGTGTACTTCAAAAAAGGGAAAAATGATAGTAAGAAGAAAAAATATCAGTGAAAAAATAGTAATAATAAAGTCTTGACTTCTTGAGCTATCATTTGGAGAAACAGATATCTAAACCAAAGATCATATTTGTATTGAAATATATAAAAATATTGACGAATACTGAATAATTTTATGGAATGTAGAGCACATGCTGTGCATGTTGCTCTGATCTAATTGTCAAGCTTTTCAGTTGAGTTTTTCTTGTATATGAATGGGGTCACCAGTCAGATTATGTCTACCTAAGATATGTCTTAGGTAATGATGATGACATAATCAAGTATCAGTAATGAATTCTCACTTAAGAGGCAGCTTATTAAGTAAATCAGAAGAGCTAATGAACTGAAGCATAGACTGGATAAAATTGAGATATACTAATAGGTGTTTTTCCTAGCCAAAGAGATGCTATTCAGTTTATTCTATATTATATTGAATTCCTTTTGTTCCAATTTTTAGCAAAAAATTCTGTTACCTGCAATTTCTCTCTTTCATTTGATCATTAAACACCTCAAATTTAAATGTTTCTTTTTCATAGTCTGCATTGGTATAATTAGATACATTTTGGAGCAGATTATTGCCATTATTTTCCAAGCTGCTTTTACACCCTCTTTTATTTTATGTATTTTCCATTTAGTTCTTAAGAAATTGATCTACATTCTAATATTTTTTCCTACAGACTTTGAACTTTCTCTTCATCCAGTCATTTTTTCACTCATTGTTTCAACATTTTGTCTTTTCCTCCATGTCTATTTTTCCACAAGATTCATGCTTGATAGTATCAAATAATTGTCTGCCCCATAGGTGCTACCCCATCATCCTGCTACCCTTTATCAATTTTTCTATTTTTCACCATAAGCAATCAAATGGACACTCAAATTGATCATACTTTATATTCCTTTGTTATGTATACAAATTAATAGATTTATATTTTAATTATATATACAAAACACTCTTTTATCCAAAGAAGATACTCGCCAAACAGTTGCTATACCGTTCATTCTTGTATCATCAAATGACCTAACAACTTTCTCATCTCATCCTTTTTTTCCTGGATTATGTTCTTATAGAATCCTGCATATTTTTTTCTAAAACAAGTATTGCCATTTCTGAGACTGCAGCATGCAATCATAACCATGCACATCTGTGAGGATGGGATGTAAATAAAGAAATGTGCATGATCATCACACAAATTTTGCAATTACATGCTTACATCAGATATTGGGATGCAAAAAGAGGAAATGAAACTATTTAGGATAGTTTGTGAGGCTGGCTAAACTTTGGAAGAAAAGTTATTGCCAGGCAGCTTATACTGTCAGGAAATATTGATCGATTTACTCTCATTTAAAATCATATTATTTAAATTGATCTAATATGAAATATAGATGCAATTAAGGTTAAGGCAGAATTTAACAGGCATCTCCTGTACATCTTTCACTTCTTATCTTTCTATCTTTCTTTCTATTTATCACTGGTTTCCATCTATTCATCCATTCATTCATACAAGGAAGGAAGAGGAAAAGAGGACAGGAGTGGAGACAAAAAGAGAGAGTGGAAAAAACAAGTCTATTGACATTCAGAAGCAATTTCAAATGATATCTAATTTATCTTCTCTTAAAAAATCCCACCATGAATATACAGTAGAACAATAAAGCATTATTTGATACTCTATATTGGAAAAATCTTTTTTTTATTGGTAATCTGAAGCCCATCACTGAGCCCAGCTCTTTGGTGCTTTCTCTCTATCCTATTCACCTAAATTATTAACACCATCCTGTTGATATATTGTCAGCCTTGTACATACATTCCATGTATATGCCTTTTACAGTAGGCTGGGATTTATAACAAAGCTTGATATATGCAGCTAATTCACCTAGACAGTCTTGTCAGTTTTAAGGTTCATAAATAATTGATACCCAGGGCCTGGAGTTCAGCTACTGTTAGTACTTCGGCTGTTAAATTTCAGCAGCATAATGGATGAATATTTGTTTATAATTTCTGTACATGTACCAAATGCCTGATCCCAGGCCTCATTTACATAGGTAGATTGAGATGTTGCATTATAATGAGTGTATGAAGATGATGAATTGTTTTGCTCAGTGCTACTGCAGTTCTGTAAATGTTTGATTAGTTTTGAATGGATTACAGTTAGATTATCTGGTTCAAGGGTTAAAGTGAGCTGCTCTCTTCTCCCAAAGCTTTGGTGATCCCTTGCTGACAGATTTTAAAATTCATACAGCGATATTAGTGCTACAAAAGCTAGGGATGGTCTTTGCAACAGATGTTTGGTAATTAAACATATGGTTTGCCGGTTTGGAAACTGCTCAGGAAATCTAAATCAGTGTGATATGTTTACTGTAGTTTGAGGAAATTACTGTTTCTGAAAAATAATTTAGTTTTGTCTTAGCTACATCTTACCATCCTCCTGCATTTATAATGTTTTTTTAAAATTAAGAAATATCTAAATATGTAGATTGGGTGATCCAACCTTGGCAGTTTTAAGACTTTTGAACTTCAACTTCCAGAATTTCCCACCCAACCATGCTCTGCGAATTGAAGTTCACAAGTCTTAAAGTTGGCAAAGTTGAACACTCCTGTTATAGATCTAACAGATTTGGCATGCACACAGTGGTCCTAACATGCATCTAATGGTTCACTTGAGTTTTACCATCCAGACTTAATATTTCATATAGATAATTCCAATGATCTATATAGTATTGTTCAGAAGTATAACAACTGACATACTTCTAATCTATATGCACAATTGATCCCTAAGAAATTTGGGGACATAGTCAATGTGCAAATTTATTATTTATAATCTTGATTTATTTGATTTGTTGTTTTCTTTTCCAAACAGAACTTGAGGTAGTTAGTCATAAAATACAGATAAAATCAAATTCATTGAAATCTAGAACCTGTTACTTTTTGGATGTGCCAAGATGCTTGGCTCCATAATAGAATCAGTGAAAGAAATGAATTAAAGAATACAGCAACGTCAGGGATATTTCCAGGGGAATAGAACAAAAACAGAACAAGCATACTAACCCATGAATTTCTGCAGTACATTGAAAGAGAGAAAGAAACGCCATTCACTCAAGTTCAAATATTGGGAAGAAATAATAGGAGTAGAATAAAACCAGCTCTACAGTGCTAGACTTGCCTTGCCAGACCTGGCCTCTTCAGCTAGGTGGTTGATTTTTAATGTTATTTATATAAAGATTTTCTGTTTTGGGAGGCAGAATAATTTGATCATGCTAGGACACTGTATAATTTGAGTTAGAAGAGCTTTTCTTCTGTACACACAAACATGTTTCAGATGAGACCTATGTTTTCTCCATTGACATGGTCTAATATTGCCATTTTGAGGATATCAGTTTCATAATTCATTTTTTATACTGTAAGAAGAATGCATCTGAGGCTATGTACAAAGCTGAAATGACATAAAATTAGTATTACTAGGCTTTTTTGAAGAACAAAATATGATTCCTTGCATATTGATCATGTTATAGTTGTAAGCTGTACAATAAATTTGGTTTCACAATTACTTAGATGCTGATCCCTTTATGAAAAGAATAGTAATAACATGTTCAGAGTAGAGCTAATTGCTACATTTTTGTGGCACTGTGGAGGGTGCTGTCCATTACATTTGTTCAACTTGAATTTGTTGCTTTAGTTTTTGTCTTATATAACTGTGATATATATAAGGCAATTTTACTGGAAATCTGGATAGTAAATTTGTTTTCACCCTTGTCATATAAAATACAGATTTTGTCTGGTTTTTTAAAATAAAAAGTAAATGCATACTTGTACTATATGTACTGTATTGAAATATACAAAATCGAAACATATGCAAATTAAATGGATATCATTCAATACTATTAAACTTTGTCATGGCATGCAACTGTATTAAGTCTTCTTGCTACCATCCCTAAAAATTGAGGATTGGTCAGTTCCTGAAATGGTATCAAGAGTGACCTGGGGAAACAGGAAGAAGAGTCAGAGACTGACAACCACCATGGAAGATATATCTCAGTCCACAGGAGGAGGAGACATGACAAGTATTTAAAAGGGACCATCCATTGTTTTCTGAAGGATAAAAAGAGAAGAGGGGATAAATACTTTCCATCTTGCAACATTATGTTAATGTAAACTTGTAACCAAAATAAAAATAGAATTAATACTCATAGTTAGGACTCTTGTGTGAACTACATTGAAAATATAACAATTCCCTTCCCAAGATTAGAGATAGGAAAATTCAAATTCTCCTTCCTTGTCTCCCCACCTACCTCTACAGGTAGTTTTTTCTATTGGTATCTGAAACCCTTAATGGTTACAGTATATGCCAGAAATTAAGAGATTCTAGAACTTGACTTCAACTTCAAAATAGCTGAACATCTTGACCAACTCTACTACAATAGGATGAAATTTTAAAATATGGGAGAAGAACAAAGATAGTTACATTCTATTGGAGTGAACTCAACAGGTATCTGCTCAATATTCACATCCCCTGAGTGTGATTGTTCTCTGCCTGAATGTTAACCAATGATCTTTGGTCCAAAAGACCTTTTTTCTCTAGAGCTGATTTGATATTGTCCATTTATTGGCTAGTCAGATTTCAATCCTTGGAAAGTGGGAAAGAAAATTCTTTAAGGTAAGGGCTATATGTTAAAGAGAGAAATTGTGGTGGCCATTTCCATGTTGTCATCTGAATTCAAGCTTGGTTTGACAATCTTTACCTAGCAACTATAGTGTGTTTAATTATGCTTCTATAAAAGTTTGTCTACTTCCCTCTAAAATTTTAGTTTTAGGATTTTAGTTTGTTTCTCTTTCACTCCAATTTGGAAGTGGAGTTTCTGTTAAGGCAACTTTCAATCCAGCCCTATATTTTACACTTTGTCTTTGTGAAACACTTTGTTGAACTGATGAATATTTTCGAGTAACAAAAAAAAAATTAACATTAAGTTTGTTTCATCAAGCAATGTTTTATGCAAGGTTCTTACTTAACAGAATCTAATAAAACCTAATAACAGAAATACAACACTGTAGACAAATTGGTAATATCCATGGTATAACAGCACTTCCAGATTTTCAATCCAGGCTCATAAAGTTCTATTCTGAGTTGAGCAGAGGTTATAGTGTTATGTGTTGCCACTCAACAGCTTTATACTTTCAAATCTGAGACAAAATTGTAAAATCTATAGCAACTGATGATGTGCTTATTTTATATATATAGCATCAAGAAGTCTTGTGTCTAGAGAAGTCTGATGAAATCTAACATAGTCATGACAAAGATGTAAAAAAATATTAAACCTTAAGCTATCGAAAGTTTCCAACATTGACTTATTCAGTCAATATGAAAACAATTAAAATAGTCTAAATCTGAGATCAGGAACATATGACTTCATGATTTGGGCCTTGTTTTGTTTTGGGGAAGGGGGTCTCATATCTCCCTTTCATTATCATAGCTATACATAATCACCTTAAAATGTCAAATATCCAAAAGGGGAGATCATCCATGTGGTCGCTTCATGTGACCCATTTCCTAGTTCATGTAGAGAAACAGAACTCTGGCACTTGCTAGAATGAAATATTGCAAAACAGAACATCCCTAAGTACACCTTAGTTAGAATTATCTGTCATTCCCTTTTTCATCTTCCTTCCCTGCCTTTCTTTTTCAGTCAGTGATATCCAGAGAGGTGACTTAACAAAAAAAGATGAGATTTAGTATAAATCCAGCTCTACTAAGTTCAGTTCTGATGCTCTGTTGAACTATATTTTGTCAGCCCCTGTGTACAGTGCCTTAGCTTGTCTGGCAATCATGTTAGTGATTATATGGGTAATGAAACACGTGCTTTTTTTTGTCTGTAGCTCTGATTAATCTGCTTTCTATTTAGCCCTGATTTATGGTGCTCAACTGTTGAGGTGAACACTGCCCCATCAGTTCCGTACCCTATTACAGACGCACTGACTGCTAAATGCCTGCAAGGCTTGATCTGGTTCTTGACAGCCAGGCTTCCCGCTACATTCCCTCCAATCTGTTTTGCTTCCTGGTGTGACCTTTCATACAGTAAAATACATTAGTTGAATAGCACCGTCTCATTAAAAGAGTGAATTAACCGAAGAGTCTTTTTAACTAAATGACAGCCAAAGGACTGAGTGCTAATAGCCATGGGCAGTTAGAAACTTAACTCATGAATCAGACTGTTAATACTGCTTGATGCCTGAAGCACTGAGGGCACCACGCTCTCTGCTTGCTCTCATAAGAAGAAAAGCTCATTACTTTCCTCCTGATGGGAGAGAAAGAGTGAGTGAGCAATAATAAAGCTTGAATTTTTCAATACTGTTAAAAATGGGGCTGACAGATTGCCGACAATAGGAGCAACGGCCTAGACACCGAGTAAGAGAGACACTGAATTAACAATACCATATATCATACAATCTAATTAAATCAACCCGAAGAATGAAATTAGTTTTCTGTGAGTGAAATGGCCTTTGAAAGAGTGCTATTAAATGAACTGTAGAGCATTAATTAAATAATTCACAGTGAGGGATTTTGCATTTATACAAAAATTGTGCACTTAATTGTCCATGCCGTATTACAGATTTGGCCTTATGTTAACATTGTGTCTAAAGCACACTTATTGGAGCATATCAGGAACAGCTTAATGCAAATGCAGCTTATAAAGTTTCCAACTTGAGAAAAGAATTGAGTCAATGGCGGACCATAGAGAGGTGTGCAGAATCTATATGGAAATGTGAATTGCACAGCAGGTGACAAATTACTGCGTTTCATTGCAAAGTAATTATATTTCATGATAAAATGGGGAGTTCAAAGCTCTCTTTTTCCTTTGACAAGTTTTCTATTTTGAACACCAAAATTATATACTACGCACCACATACCACATACACACACACACATAATTTTTATTTAAAGTATGTTTTAAAAGGTATAAAGAAGAGGAAACCCAATTTAAATCTCTGTTATGCTTGAGTAATTAGATAGATATCAGAACTCATTTTAACCACAGGAAGACCATGTAACTACTTTCTAAAGTACCTCTATGTCTACTTTTTGTTTGAACCATGCTTACTTGCACTGAGATCAATCATACAGAATTTAGTTGGATGAAAGTTGAAAGTACATACATTTATGAAAATGTTGGAATTATTTCTTTGGTATTTTATTTTACATTTTCTTTCTTAGGCATCATCCTCATTCTTATGCTGCTATGTTTGCCTGACCGGTTTGCAAGAACATAGTTCTTTACCTGCCTACATCAAATGTTGATCCATGCTTCTCAGGACTAGACTTTAACTTAGTTGGTCTGCTGGTTTTCCCTTCCTTTCACTCTGAATGAAAGATAGAAAATGAAGAACAATCTTTTGGTCACATAATCAGCTAAATCTTTAGACTGGATTTGGTATTTTTATTCATCTATTTTGTCCTTACTAAGGATCTGGGATAGGTAGATATTGTTGTTTAATATTACAATTATTTTCACCATTACTACCAAGAGATTTCAGAGACATTTTGTCATTTTTTAAGTTTCTTTTAAATATAACTGTACACAGCTGAAATCTTTGTACCACGTGGATGACCACAGTATGATGAAAATACCTTCATACTGAAATTGTTTGCATTGGGAGATCTAGGAGATTTGCTTCTACCTGTAAGAAATTTATACAGTTTTTTAACATAAACCACTCCAAACCCATGCTGGTTTAGTTTGTTCTTAATCTTTTGTAATTTTAATCTGTTTTTCTATTTATAATTATCTCCTCAGGTGAGATTGGCTCCTAATCCTCTGGCTTTCCATAAGGGCATGAAGAACTAGCTTGCCAGAGGCCTTGTGGCTCTAATTGGGGAGCATCATTCCAGAGGTGGTTGATGAAGTAAAAGGCAATTCTATACAAACTACCCCCTAGCATCTTCCTCTCTTCTTCACCATCTTTTAACTATAATTTTATTTTTGATTGTAACTCCAATTTTATCATTTTATGAATATTTATCTTACGATTTTAATGCTTTTAATTTTGTAATCTGCTTAGAATAACTCAAAATGGGATGGGTGGCAATTAAAGTTCAAAAATACACAAATGTTTTTATATCTATATCTTTTATTACGTTGTAATCCCCCCCAGAGATACCTTGAACTCTGAGATGAGTGGCTTATAAATGTAATAATAAATAAATAAAAATAACTAAGTCAAATCATAATGAAAATGGAAGTGAACAGGAGACGTTAGGCTCGTCTAGCTTCTCTCTTGGTATTCTATTGACATTAATCTTTCAAAATATGTAAATAAGTACTTAAGATTTTTGCATATATTATTCCTGAAATGTTCAATAGTGATGGATTTTACCCACATGTCTTTGTTCAAGAAGACTTCATGGGGAAAAAAACATAGAGGAAACCAGAAACAGCACCTTCCTGATAGTAATCTTCAAGCTTTTAATAGCTAATGTGAATAGCATTCGTAAGAGATATGTCCTGTAATTGTGTTAGCAGGAGTTAACTCTGATTTAAGTTAGTAAATAGTGGAAACTAGTTTAGGTTAACCCAAAGGGTTTCTAATAGCCAGGTGACTAGTACAGCAACAATATCTGAAGGCTTACTTAACTTGGTTAAATAAAAAATTTGTAAAGAGACATACCCCAATATTGAAATATTGCTATGTCCAATATAGGCCCAAAGTGAATAATTTATAACCCCAATGCTGTAAGAATCTCTCTCTCTCTCTCTCTCTCTCTCTCTCTCTCTCTCTCTCTCACACACACACACACACACACACACACACACA
>JANHFO010005466.1:438873-448983 GCA_032468095.1 Pareas carinatus
AGAAGGGCGGTATAGAAATCCAATAAAACAACAACAACAACAACAACAACAACAACAACAACAACAACAACAACAATAATAATAATAATAATAATAATCTTTTGTAATTTACAGGTAATATAGTTCTCTCTTTCCTATGTTTCAAAACTCAAATTATTTTTATTGGCTTGGTCCAATATATTTGGTGTAATAATTTTAGACCTGTTCGGTAGGATTCTCAATGTTTTAGCAGATATACAATATTGATTTGATATAAAACTTGAAAGTTTGAAAAATTGTAGCAGAAACAAAAGAACATTTATACTGTCGTCTAAACTTGTTTAGATGTTTTGAATGAATAAAGTTTATTTTTAGAGGAATTGAAGGAAAAATTGTTGGGCAAGTCTCATACTGGAGGCTGTCATGTATTCCCATAACATTTCAGAATAATAATATAATTAGTAACTTGGTCCCTATAGAACAAAATGAATTTCAGTGTTGAGAAAAGTAAGATTCTACATTAGGCAAGAAGTACCAAATGCATACGGAATAGGTAGTACATGACTCGATAATAGTAACTGCGAGAATTACTATATCTCTATATATATATATCTTGGAGTTCTAGTGGACAATCACTTAAATATGAGTCAGCAGCTGCCAAAAAAAGTCAATGCAATCCTAAGCTGCCTTAACAGAGGGATAGAATCAGTGTTAATACCACTTAAAATGCTTTGGCAAGACCACATTTGAAATACTGCATCCAGTTTTGGTTTGGGTCACCATGATATAAAAATATGGTGAGACTTTAGAAAGAATATGGAGAAAAGTAATAAAGATGTAAAGGGGACAGGAGGCTAAAACACAAAAAGAATGATTGCAGAAATTGGGTATGGTTTAATGAAAAGAAGGAGCAGGGGCAACAGGATAGCAGTGTTCCAATCTCTAAGGGGCCACCACAAAGAATAGGGAGTGATGCTATTCTCTGAAGCACCTGAGGGCAGAACAAGAAGCAATGGATGGAAACTAATCAAGGAGAGAACCAATCTGGAAATAAGGAGAAATTATCTGCTTTTGAGAACAATTAATCAACCTTGCCTTCAGAAGTTATGGGTGCTCCAACACTGGAGGTTTTTAAGAAGATATTGGACAACCACTTGTCTGAAGGGTCTCTTGCTTGAGCAAGGGTTGGACTAGATGACTTCCAAAGTCTCTTCCAACTCTGTTATTCTGTTTTTAATAAAAATGTCTTCTAGCACAGAATTTGCCAGTAGTGGTGAATCTATTGGTGTCCAGATATAGCCAAGAACAAAACAGATGGGCAAGACAATATATGCTGAAGAACCAGAAAACTAGACAAATGACAACTGAATGGGAAACTCACGCCAGAGCTTCTCACTCTACTTCATTGTATATCTCTTTGAATAGTTTCATAAACCAGAGTTGATTTTCCAACTGTTAGCCAGTATTTGCTAAACTGAATAAAAAATAACTCATGGAATTCCAGAGAGGCCTAGGGGTGCCCTTCATCCCTATCCGTGGAAAGACACAAATCTGTAATACTGCTGAAAAAAACAAACACTTTCCTACACACTCAGTGCTCCTATGCAGATAAGATAACTTACACAGACTTTTCCCCCCATCTCCTGTTCACTATAAATTCCTATAAATTGGAAAGTGGTTTTCTTCTAACTTATTTTTTTTGTTCCTGAATCTAGAATATATTGTGGTAACAGCATAGTTCTCAATTGGAGTGGAATGGAGTGGAGTGGAGTGGAATGGAGTGGAGTGGAGAGGAGTAGAGTAGAGTGGAGTCCTCTGTTAAAACAAACTCAAATGAGACCAACCAACCACAATATGCTTAAAATTATATATAAACCAGGTGCAACTCAGTTCAGAATTGTTATCTTGCTATAATAAAAAAAGCTAGTTGAAGAGTAATTAATATACCTGCTTCCTCTCCCTTCCCTTTCAATTGGACACTGTTAAAAGACTGAGTTAGGTTTTCAGAAAAGCAGTCTCCTTGGACTGCTACCTTTTCACATAAACAAGGATCTCCTTGCAATCAAAGATGTCCAATGATCTGTCCATACTGAGAGCATTCCTTTGTATCTAAGGTTCAGCCAATGTAAAGGTATGTCTGACAATCAAATTGTATTTGCAATGCAAGTCACCAATCCAGAAGAAAGTGCTAACATATCAGCTCCTAGAGTTCATTAAAAAATTTAATGTTAAAATAGCTGCATTCATATTTTGGTTTTTCTAGCATGACTGCCTACTCATAATAATTTTCTAGATTTCATATGTTCACACATGCCTCCTTCCCGCAAATATTTCCGGGTCTTGAGATTTCTTCCTATGAATTATGAGAGATTTGTGTAACATATTATTGTCATTAACTTGATGAATAATTGAAGAACATATTTTAAATCTATCTACTATTTTTGCATGGGTATATTGACAGGCTTGGTTTTGTATAAGTGCCAGTTTCAGGAACATGTCTCACCATTGTTTAGAAGCAATCAGGAAAATGACTTACAATTATGTTTTGCTACAAGTATGCTTTTTAGTGCAAGGTAGGGCCTGCAAGAATGAACAGAAAAGACAAATAACACTTTGTTGTCACATCTCAACCCTGCCTTTGCATATGGAATACCAAAAACCAAATGCAGAAATAATCCAGTTTGAATCAGCAATGATTAGCTAAAGATTATTTACACAAAACAATCCTCATTAAGCAATGCCATACAATGCCAAGATTCTCTTTCTTTTACCCAGCTGTGTACACAAATATAAAATTGTTCGATTGATTTTATTTTTCTTTAACTAAAAACTATATATAAAATTGGCTCAGGTTTAAATCTTTTTCCATTTTCAAATTTCACTTTTTATGATTAATGACATTCATTTTTACATTTAAGCTTACTCAAATAATGCAGTTATGATTGCCAATAATTTCACAGACAGTCCAAATTCCTGGCTGTAAACTTCATATTACCCACTTTAAAAGGGGATTGTACATAAAATAAGATCACTCAAAAAAGGAAAAATAACTCAACACTTCAGTATCTCCTACCTGTATTAATAGGAATTGGAGCTGTCAAAAGTTAAATATTGTTGCTTTTCAAAGAGAACCATCTTACTGTGACGGATAGGAATTTCTATTTCATCTTTGAATCATCTTGTCTATTTTCTTTTTTGTCTTTGACATTGCAGTTCAAATCAGAATCACAAAGGGGCCACATTATTTTAGAAAGAGCTTTGTATTATTTAACTACAAAAATCAGCAAAAGCAGCCTTCCTGTCAAATCCAGATAGCCAGCACAGTATAGCAGTTAGGTTATTAGTCTAGGAGTAGAATTATCTGTGTAGGTTAGAATACTTCAATCACAGAAAGTCAATAGTAACTTAACAGGTGACTCAATTACTCTCTCTTAGTCCAACCTCATACCTGACTGTTGTGAAGAAAAATAGGTGGAAGGACTGGTACCTTGAGTCCTAAATGAAAGGTAGAATATAAATCTAATACATAAATATAGCAGTGCTATCTGAAAAGTTTTCCCCCTCTCTCTTCACTAGTTTTGCTTGCTTTGGTGTATAAAAGCTTACCGAAAAAAAGACAATTATATACTCGCAATGCACTTCTTTTCATTTTAAATCCTACTTATTTAATGAAATGGTGGGTTTGTTTCCAGAATTTGCAGGTTGTTGTAGTCTTTTAGGTTTATTTAGCTCTAGGTAATGCAAAATCTAGTTGGACAAAAATGGAACATCTGGCTGCCCTCAACATCTCACCATTGGCCAGTCTGTTTCAGACTTCAGAAACATCTAAAAAGCAAATGAAGAAGCCAAGTGTCTCTTCTTCCTCCCTCCTCCGCCATTTTCTTATAACTAGCTTAAAAGAATGCAGAGAAATGATGGAAGCAATGTTAGGTGTTTTAACAAGACATAAAGTTATAATTCTAATAATTCTATTCAATATGCTTTGAATATCTCTATGTTGCATTGAAGATATCTACACATCAGTTTTACCCCTTCCATGCCATTTGGTTACAGTTTTTATTCAGTATTACCTAGGAAACTCTGGTGCAAATTTGCATTATTGAAGGGTAGCATGATACTGAAGTAAACCCATATTAACTCATTTTGCATAATAATGGAAAACTGAAGATTCAAAAATATCTGCGTTTTTGATTGTGCTAGTTTTTCTTCTTTCTGGGTATGAAAGTTGACCAGAAACAAATATTGATAGAATGTATTTCCTCTCACTTTTTCCTGGAATGAAGTTTACTGCCAGAAATTTGGGCTGTATAATTCTTCTATCCACACTAATAATGACAACCTTCATTGCATTATTTAGTAAACTTAAATGAATAACACTAATTGAAAACAGAAATGTTAAAACAGAAAAATATTTAAAGTTTTGGGTATGTTGTTTGATTAAAGAAAAATATAAACAATAAGGAAAATTTACACTTGCATAGACAGATGGTTAAAAGGAAGAGAATGTTGTCATTATGTGGCATTGTCTAGGGTGATAGTATGAAAAGTTTTGTGTAAACAATCTTTAGCTAATTGTTGCTGATTCACACTGGATTACTTCTGCATTCTGGTTTTGGTATTGCAAATGCAAAAGGCAATCTTGAGATGTGACAACAAACTGTTATTTATCTTTTAATTCTTGCAGACCCTACCTTGGACTGAAAGGCATGTTTGTAGCAAAACATAAGTATAAGGCATTTTCTTGATTGCTTCTAAACAATGGTGAGATACTTTCCTACAGCTGGCACTGAAACAAAATCAAGCCAAGTCAACTAAGTAAGTTCTAAGTTTAAACAAGTATATTCTTCAGTTTCTCATAATGTTGCTAGCAATAAATGATGTGTTACAAAAGTCTCTCATAATTTATAGAAATAAATTTTAAGATTTAGAAATATTTGCTTGTATTATCATACATGTATGAGTTGACTTTCATGCTGGAAAACCCCAAAAATGAATGCAGCTTCTTTAACATTAAAGGCTTGAAGAAACTCAAGGAATTGATACATTAACTCTTTATTCTGGATTGGTGATGGTGGTGCGTTGCAAACACCAGATAAATCAATTTCATTCTCAGACATTTCCTTACACATACAGGCTGAACCTTTTCGTCCAAGTCCTTGGATACAAAGGAATGCTCCCAATATGGAGAGAACCCTGGAGAAGGTTGACTGCAAGCAGATTCTTGGTTATATGAAAAGGTAACAGTTCAAGGTGGCTGATCATCTCAGAGCCAAACTCTGTCTTTTAATAGTGCCCAGTTGAAAGGCCTTCTGTCACTAAGTTTTACAGTTTCTCTGCACGTGTGTCCACACAGGCAATCGTGATTGTCCGGTTTCTCAAATGTACTTTACCAAACTGAGGAGGCCTTGTTGCTTGTCTTATCTGCTGCAAAGCACAAAGAGCAAAGCTAGGGAAGGTGGAAGTGATGACAGTGGTGTTTTATCTTAGTATCTCTCCAGGGATCAGGTTGCGTGGTTTGCAATTAGACAACCAGGTACTGTGGCATGATACATCATTTCCTTCAGCAGGTTATCATTTGGAAAAAAAATCAGAATCCTTTTAATATACAGTATATGGAACTGAATCTACTGTATTGTGCCCTTTCTTTCTCTTCGCTTTTCTTTTTAAAGATTTGGGCATTATATATTTAACTCTTTCGAATGAAACAAAGCTTTCAATTAAACTTCTGTTAGGTCCTACCATAATTACATCTCATCCTGTAATATTAATTATTATTTATTATTTTAATTTTTATACCGCTCTTCTCCTGACGCAAGATGCTGAAGTCAAATATTCTGAATATGATTTCATCCGCTTGATTTGAAGCAAGTTATCTGGGCCTCTGGTGCCATATTTTGATGCAGCTTCTTCTACCTGTAGTAGAACAAAATGAATGTATAGGATAAAATCTATGAATCAGCCCAAAGCAGAAGCAGGAGAATGTACATATAGGTAAAAGTAGTAATCAACAAACATCGCATAGAGAACCAGAACAATGACAACTCAGTTTATGAAGACCAGTGCAACATTGAATAACTTTTGTTTGAAACCCTAAATTGAGGAGCTAATAACACAGTTTAGGAGATGTGATGATGATGATGATGATGATGATGATGATGATGATGATGATGATGATGATATTGATTAGAACTAGTAGACTAATATAGTTTTCACCTTATGTTCCATTCATTCAGCAATTATTCAAAGATAATTGGTCATTGCACCATCCCAAGGTCATGTAATCTCAATCCAGGTACTCATATGCCTGGTTTGTTATTACAATGTCACAGAAAGCCATGGTCCCATGATCACCATTTGTGACCTTCCCTACTGGCTTCCCATGAGCAAAGTCAATTGCTAAGCTGGCAGGGAAGGTTGCAAGTTGTTCCAGTAAGTTGATTCTGCTTTTACTCTTGCCCACAGCACCTCTTGCACTACACACTGTTTCCACTGGTCCTCCTAGGCTTTCCCCAGACTCCTCCCTTTTTTCCCATAGGGTAAAAGTTCTCCATCACCTTGCGAACACACGCTTTTTGAAAAAATTGGAATTTACCTTTGCTAAGAAATGAAAACACTTCTGTATATTCTAGATTAATTTTGGATTATGCTATGATATTGATTTGCTATTTTTAAATTCGGTATATGGGATATAAAGAACCTATTCTCCTTGAGAATAGGTTCTGTATGTATGTATGTAAGTTGTATGTATACTTATGTTGTGGTTGTCTTTTTTGTTGTTGTTGTTGTTTGTTTGAAAATGTAAAAAAAACATATTCACATCAAGAAAACAACCATTCAATTAAAGAATGGTAAACTACGTGCTGAACAGTATGTTGAAGGTAAGCAGGTTATTGAACTTATCAATCGTGAAGCACACAACACTGATCTTTTATTAGGAATAGAATTTTGCGGACTTCCTCAGCTTAACTCCACTTTGCACTGTCTGAGTCATACGGTCAGCAATAAGAAGTGTTATGGTTGCTTGTTTATGAGCACATCTCCAGTGCCCTGTGAGATCTGTTGTCTGCAAAAGAGTGAACAATTATTTTGGCTTCAGTGCATGGTTGTATTTATTTTTCTGCCAGATAACTATGACTAAGAAAATGTGTATGAGACTGGTTTGTATAATGAAATTGGTTTTAAACTTGAGTTCAGGAAACAAGAATTTGTTACACAAAATACTAGAAAATTTGTAGAAAGAGGAAAATCAGTCTGAAATTTGCCAGTGACTTATGTTCTACCCTCCTATTACAGTGGAAATACCACTAAAATACTTTTATTTAAATAAAAAAGAGGTAAAGATGTTGTTGAGTAGAAAACTCAAGTTTTCTACTTTTTTTCTAAAAAGAACACTATGAGAATGGTACCTGTGCTATTTTCTTGGGAGGTTTAAGATTAATTATTTAAATTGAAAAGGACTTTATGCCCACTTACTGACCATATTGTTTATAATACGATCTATATATAAAAGAACCTATTTGACAAGCAACACGAAGGTATTAATTTCCTTGAGGAAAAAATGACTAGTTTTTTTGAAAAAAAATCTTGAAACAAGTCAGAAAATGAGCATGCCCATTTTCATCCTACTAAAAATATATTGCTTTGTTTTAATTTTTTTTAATATAGAAATGAAAAATATACACAAACACACAAACACACATAAACCAACACCAGAAAACAATAACTTTGCATTTGTTTTCTGGATGCCTTGTGAGGACTTGTATTGCCATGTTGCAGTAACATTTCCTTCTTGTTCTTCTGATCAATTATTTAATTAATTAATCATTGCTTCAAGTTTTGACTGTGGCAACGTAATGATCTATTCTAAGCTGATCGTGATGGCAGCTTGAGGAAACAAATTAATTTTCAGAAAGAAACCTGTAAGGCTTCTGTTTTTTTAAAAAGCAACTGAAGGGACAGACAAGAGCACTGCATATCTACTTTTTAAAAGTCAGAGTCCTCAGGTTTCTTCCTTGAAATCTCCAAATAAAGAAAAAGGAAGCATACATCTTTTAAGTAACACATAATGAACTTTCTGGATTCTCTTACCTCATCAATAGAAGGATGGGAAGCTCATTTCAAAAAGAATTTGTAAAAAACAGAGAAAATTGGAATTAACTACAATAACCTTTCCCAACCTGGTGTCATTAGATATTTGAGATGAAAACTTCCAAAATTCCCACCCAATTTAGCAGTTTTGCTTTTTGAGAGCGCTAGGAATACCCACCTGTGTGTGCAGAAGTTAGAGAAAACTGAGCTAGGAAGAACTGAATGAATCATCAACCTTCTGCACTCCTAGATATTACAAAGTCACCCTTCAAAGAAATATCCATAGGTTTTTGTACTATAGGCTAGTTTTTTATTTTTATTTTCCACAAATGAAACTCCATGATGATATTCCATTGACTGACACTGTGTTTCTGGATTATAATGATGAGCCCATGTTTTGTCTTCTGTCACATTATTAAAAGTGCACTGATGAGTATTCCCTGCAGACTTATATTTCACAAACAATAGCAACACAATCTTTTCTTATAGCTAATTCCCATCATGAAATAACATTTCAGTAGAGCCATCTGTTGAAAATTTTCAATAGTGGAGACATGTCTTTCCATTGGTATTTAAAAGAATTCAAACAAGCGAATAAAAGCCCAATTTCTATAAATTTTAAAGCAGAGTGGAAAAAAAAACTTGTCCAGTTTTTTTGGGGAAATGTTGAAACTGCAATAAAAATTAAAATATGTGCAATAGTCCATTTTAGTTCTATATTCTACAGATATAGAATATTTTAATCTATAAATGTATTGTGTATTAGTGGTCTAATTTTAAAAGATTAGAAATAAATGCTCCCTAACAAGCCCAACAGTTTTCTGCAGCCCGTCTTTTTATAAGTTTCTGTACAAACCTGAAATAAGTTCCTTTTTTATTAAAGAGCCATTGGCCCTGTGGATTTCTGAAACATTACTCACAGAACGATGCTGAAATTGCTTGGGGATTGAAGGACATATTCCATATCAGTTTCAAAGCATGCACAGCTCCTTATGCACAATTTGGTTTGGTTTCAAGCCCTCCTTGGTTCGAAGTTACAGTGGCACTTTAAAAAGCGACAACCAGTCCTCACAATTACAAAGCTTGCAGTGGCCTAGGGTTATGTGAATGCTATTATGCCCTTCCCAGCAAGCTTCTAAAAGGCAAAATCAGTGAGAGAAACTGGATTCACTTGCACAGTATCAATCACTGGATTCACATAACTGTGATTTGCTTAACAACTGTGGCAAAATATCTTACTTAACACAACTTATTTAACAATTGTCTTGCTGAGAAATAGAAATTCTGATCCCCTATTGGAGTCATAAGTTGAGGACTATCTATATTTCAATAGATAAGCATTTCAGTATAAAATTGAAAACCATATTTTTTTAAACAATACTGGCAACCATCACCATGACATCTCTATATTGAGAAATAAATGTTTTAATATTGTCTATTATGTAGGAAATGAAAGGAGAAACATAATAGTGTGAGAGTCATCATTGCTTGCCAATATGATTTGTAGAAATAGCTGAATATGATTAATGTTGGATCCAAGGAGTCTGCTAGCTAAAGTAAGGCCCCCTGCGGACCCTGGGAGCCTGCTGGTCAAGCGAGGCTCCTAGTTGTCTGACCTTAGTGAGTGTCAATTAAGTGTTCAGCAGATGTTGGGAGCTGTTTTTCACCTCCCAACTACTCAGACATTTGGGAGACCATCAAGCTTGACCCAGTGATTGGCTGTCGCACTAGCCCAATGTGTTATAAAAGACTGTTTGAATAACCAGCTTGTCGCTGGCTACTCCCAATCCGATCGTGCCCAGGTTGGGGCTTATACCAGGTCCTTCCTGGGTGCGATCAGGGCGGCTAAGAATACTTACTTTGCCACCCTTATCACTTCTGCGGATAGCCGTCCCGCAGCCCTCTTCCGGGTCACCCGTTCTCTCTTGCAAAGGGAGAGTCGGGTGGACCCGCTCGATGGTCAGGCGGAGGATTTCAGCTGCTATCTGCAGGAGAAGATCGATAGGATTCGGAGTGGCTTGGACTCAGATTGGACTAGTTCAG
>JANHFO010005466.1:492717-503714 GCA_032468095.1 Pareas carinatus
CCGATCTATTCAGACTAGTCTTTCATTCTTACATTCCTCTGTACTTCCATGGTAAGGAGGAATTGAAAATTCAGCTTCAAAATAGCAGTATTCCTATATTGAAATGCAATATGTAAGTAGATGAATACAGAGAAAATTAACTTAGGAGTATTGTGGGCAGGAGATGGGAAAGCAATGGCAGGATGCTTCATCAGTCTGGGAAGGAACAGAAAGCATATAAGGATTGAATGGTATATGAAGCTCTAGAGTTGATGATAGTTCATTGACTTAACAGACCATCATTGCATCAGCCTCAAGTTTATAAAATTAGCAAGTGCATACTAGCAGAGAACATAATAGCTCAACATTCCAGAATCAAATGGCTGCCCAAGGCAACAACCAGCTGCTGGAAGGGAGGAAAATGCCAGTCATTGCAGCCAATCAGAGCTGGGACTATTACTAAATTTTAACAAAATGCCAGGGACCATCTGCACTAAAACGATTAATGCCATTTGGATTGGAAAACAGTAAAGTTGATTCAAAGCTTGGAAAACACAGGTTGGAGTAGAAGGAGAATGAAACGATCTGTTCCAGCACTAAGGAAGCAGTGAGTGGCCTATTTTGCTAATGGGTCGTGTAGAAAAGCTAAGTCTGCCCCAAAGGCTGATGAGAGTTCAAGTTGGAAAACAACAGCTTTGAATCGAAGCTGGAAAATATGGCTACAGGATGCATTTGTGATGGGCTGAGAGTGGAAGGAGGACAATGTTCTTCATTGCTGCATTCAAATAATGGTCAGTGGCCCCTACTGAGGAAGAGCCACGCAGAAGAGTCAACCAAGAGACTCTCCACTATTTATCTCCTTGTCTAATTTTGCATGCTTCTGCTCAAAAGGGCTTCTTTTGGTTGGACTGAGAGAGGAAGTGTTCAAAATATAGAGAATCTATAGTAATATTTGTCAAAAATGATTTATTTATCATTCATTTCTCACTCACGTCTGATTCATCGCTATATCTCAAAAACCATAAAAGCTACAGTACTGAAAATTCATACATACCTTTGCTTCCCATCTATGAGCAAACTACAACCAAAATTGCTCAAAAAATTATTTTTAAAGGAGTTATTTAACATTTATTGAAAAGGGGAGGAGCCAACATGTGCTGGGCCAATCAGAGGAGACAGTGAAAAGGGGCATCCAGAATTCAAATGCAGAGCCAGTTTCACCGAGAGTCATGACAGAGAGAGGAGCAGCAAGGCAAGGAGGAGCAGGGCAGGTGAGTGAGGCCCGACTCTCCCTCTCCCCACAGTCTGTGCTGGCCTCCACACTGCCGCTGGAGATTGGCCCACGGGACTCGGGGATGTTTCTAACTAGGCTTGTGGGCCTGATTAGAAGCCTCCCCGAGCCCCGCGGATCGATTTCTGACCACCCGCGGAGCTCTGGGAGGCTTCTAATTAGGCCCATGTTGGCCCAGCCAGCATGCAAATGAACATGAGAGAGTGGAGCCACAGCAGTATGTCTATCTCTCTCTCTTTTTCACCTCTTTTTCAAGCTGTGTGTGTGTGCATGTGTGTGCACGTAAGCGCGCGCGTGCGTGCATGTGTCATTCTATATTTTTCTGTCTTTAAGAAAAAAAGGGAGAGAAAGAAAGAAAGAAAGAAAGAAAGAAAGAAAGATGTGCAAGAAATACCAGTAGCAGCTACACCCACAGTTCTCCCAGAGACTCAGCACTGCTTCTAATTTTCTAACAACTCAATCTACATTTTCAAACTCTTCTCAAATCCCTTGGCCCAAACACACACTTCTCCTCAGAAAATATCTCTCATCAAAGTAATTTCAAATCTTTTATTGTATTCAAACTTCATCATATTCAAATTCATACACATTCAAACCATTACCTATTATCTCCCCTCAACAATTCCAGTATCTTCACACATTACATGAGACAACTTCTTCTACCACTTGATATTACAAACCAGTCAAACATCTATCTAAAATACCTTATTACCATAGCTAACTATACTAAACCCATAGCGTATCACGGGTATCAATAGCTAGTATATCTATATCAAAACAAATGTCTTTCACACCTTAGCAGGACCATCTGCATTCAAGGAGGAAAAAAATGCATACGAACTATAATTAACATTTTATATATCCCACCACTTACATCAGAAACTGGTACAGAGTAACATTTTTTCATGAATTTCTTTTACATGAGAGGCAGTGTGAGTGTTTTAATTATCAGATTAAAACAACAAGAATATAGAACAGTGTTACTTTTGGAACAAGACTGTACTCAGACTACTTTGGTTTACACAGTGTTGATTACCTGATTGGCTCAGCTAATTTAACCACTTGTCTGTAGTACAGACCACTGTCATGGGTACAATTTTTCACTGCATAAGACCATGGAAGACAGCTTCGTACAAGACTCTTCCTCCTCAGTAACTGAAAGCCAGCTAAGAAATCACAGTGAGACTAGTGAAACCTAAGTACAAGCTATTTCCTTGAATTATATGGTAGTTGTCACTGGGTGACTGGGGGTCAGTTACTTTCTCTCATTAAATTTGAAAACAGAGTGAGGGCTATCCCTACCCCTATCCTTGCTTGAGTTCCTTAAAAAAAGTTAGACCGACATCTGCCACATAACACCACGGACATGAGAATTATAATAATAATTCTAATATAATAAGAAAGACAAAAAAGTCTGGATAGTGTATATTGGACTCAGCAGAAGAGAAGTGCATGAAGTGGAGAAAATCACAAAATAGAAATACCTGCCAAAAGAAGTAGAACGACTGAGGCAAAATAAAGCTTTACTTGGAACAGCTTACATCCTGAGGCAATACCTTTAATATAATTAAACAACATTGTCTGTATATTCCAGGTCCTTGCAAAAGGACTTGATAAGTGGACAAAAATTCAAATTCAGTCTAAACATCTGTGATCAACCATAATAATAATTTTTAAAATTTATATGTTGCCTAGCTGCAGGCACTTTGGGTGGTTTGCAATTGTCAAAACATTTTTAAAACAAAGAGAAACATAGAAAAGATAAAAACAGCACAAAGCAAAAGGATGACAGTGGCAGGGGAAACAGAAAAGAATGGGCATAACGGCATTGCTGCAGAGTAAGCACACTCCTGGGATCCCAATAGGTGGTACTGCTTAATCAATGGAATCTGGAGCATGTCAACCCTGTCAGATTAAACTGGCCAGGTAGATACTATAGTTTTAAGTTTAAGTTTAAATTTTATTACATTTATATACTGCCCTTCACCTGACGGACTTAGGGTGGTTTACAGCCAGCTAAAATACAAACAAGACATTACATTACAAAAAACAAATTGCAATAACCAGGTTAAAAACCGTATTAAAAAAATTATAATGATACAAGGCCGTAATTTAAAAAGCCGATATAAAACCAATTTAAACCTAATAAAAATAATTTACTATAATAAAAGAGTGGAGACTAGGATAGCCCAGCTTGTGTAAAAAGATATGTTTTCAAAGCACAACGGAACAAATGGAGGTCAGATATAGTGCGTATCTCAGAGGGGAGGAAACATATGAACCCTCAAGTAAGTAGACTCTATGTCACATAGGCTTTAAAGGTAGAGATCAATACCTTGAATTGTACCTGGAAGCAAACTGGCAACCAATACACTCACAAAACAGATAGATTGCATGGGCATATTGAGGCATGTCCATCCCTGTCTGTGTTGTTAAAGCTTCCAGTGGTTTTCAAGGGCATCCCCATGCAAGAGCACATTGCATCAAGCCATGAGGTGACCAGGGTATGCATGACTATCTGAAGATTCTCAATCTAGGAACTGTACAGCTGGGACACTAGTTGAAACTGGGTGAAAGTCTTCTTGGCTACAGTTGAGGGTCCAGGAAGATGTCCAAATTTCATGCCATCTTTGAATGGAGAAGTACAACCCTATACAAGATTAAAATTGGAATATTTCCAGATCCTGGTGGTCGAAACACCCACAGTCACTCAGTTTTGACAAGATTGAGTAAGATATGGTTCCTCCCCATCCAAACCTGCACAATCTTTAGGCACTGGAACAGAACCTCAATATTCTCACTTGGCTGACCCATAGTCAAAAGATATAATTGAGTTATCATCAGCATACTGATAATACTAAAATCCAAACAGAAATTCATATAGATATTGAAAAGAAAGGGACGCAGTATTAAATACCAGCCTGAGGCTTGAGTGAAATGGATATAGATAATCCATTTCCTCCAGGGCTCTCCTCAGCTGCAGACTGATTACTTTCTCAACAATCTACAAATACAGAGAAAGACTATTCCATCAGAATGATCACAGGTCTCTCTCTGGAAAACATGGAGGCGAATACAAAGACAAAGTCAGCAGCAGAGGCAGAATTCATTATACTAAGAATCAGTTGCTAATCTTTAAACAACAAATACCAAATACATTAAAACCTGTCTTTGAAGTTGAAGCAGCAAGAGAAATTATGTTAGAAACTGCAGCACCTTCAGAAAAACAGAAAAAAATCAACAAAAGCTAAGAAGAGAAAAAGTGGGAGAGGTAAAAGAGCTGGTATACTGTATAAATTAAGAAGAAATTATACAAAAACTCCTATTTCCTCTATCTTTATGATAAATTTATGCTCTATAGTGAATAAGAAGGATGAATTATTCATTCTTAACAAATAAAATAAGGACTTTAGCAATTGCGCAATAATATGCTTTACTGAAGCATGGCTTAAAGAAACAATTAAAAACAGAAGTCTGCACATTCCAGAATTTCAAATGGAAAAAGCAGATAGAGAAGCAGAATCTTCTGGCGGGAGGTAGGGAGAAGGAGGCCTTGCCTTCTATATTAATAATAGATGGTGTAAAGATATTACTATACTAAAGAAATATTGTGATGCAGACTTAGAAACACTATTCATAAACTGCAAACTTTTTATGCTCCAAGAGAATTTTGCTCTTTTGTACTGGTTGCAACATACATTCCACCAAAAGCATGTATAAATACTGGGCTGAAGTAAAATATCCTGATTCATTTCTAATAATATTAGGTGTCTTTAACAATGCCAACTTAAAGAAAGAACTTCCAAAATTCTTCCAACATGTTAACTGCCCTACCAGAGGATAAAACATTTTAGACCACTGCTATACAATGCTACAAAATGCCTATTAATCATTACCATGAACAAATGTTGGAAACTCTGATCACTGTATGATTCATCTTGTACCTTTTTATAGACAAAGGTTTAAAACTATAAAGCCAACAATTAAATCAGTGAAATCTTGATCTGAAGAGGCAAAGACAAAGTTACAAGCTTGCTTTGACTGCACAGACTGGAATGTTTTTGAAGATACCTCTGCAGACTTGGATGAATTTACAGAGTCTGTTACATCATATGTCAGTTTCTGTGAAGACTTATGTGTACCAACAAATACACAGTAATAATAAACCATGGTTTAAAGCTAAACTTAAACAATTACATCATGCCAAAGAATAAGCCTACAGAAACAGTGATAGAACTATGTACAATCAAATCAGAAATGTATTAACAAGAGAGATCAGAGCAGCAAAAGGAATCTACTCTGAAATGTTGAGTAATCAGCTCTTAGGGAATAAATCAGCAAATATGTGGAAAACTCTAAAAAATATCACTGGTTACAGCAAACCTCCATCACATGCTGAAGGGAGCCAAAAACTAGCAGATGATCTAAACACGTTTTACTGTAGTTTTGAAAGAAAATAAATGTCAATGATCACCACCATCCAGGGGACACCAACAGCAGCCACACCTCCTACTACAAGCTCCATCCCTTTGAGTGAACCTCCTTCTAGTAATCAGAGAAAAGGCTGTGCAAGACCTATTTCAAAGACAAAAGTCTGGAAAAGCACCATATAAAGTAACTCCTGCTTGCATAAAAGTCTGTGCTGATCAACTAGCCCCAGTTTTCACCTACATCTTTAATAAATCACTAGTGATGTGCTATATTCCTTCTTGCTTCAAACAATCTACTATCATTTCAGGGCCAAAGAAATCCAACATTAAAGAGCTAAATGACTACAGACCAGTCACAGTGACATCAGTAATTATGAAAACCTTTGAAAAACTAGTGATGGTCCACCTGAAATCCATAACAAACCAGCTACTAGACCCCTTACAATTTGCCTACCAAGCAAAGAAATCGACATGATGCTATTAATATGGCCCTACACTACATACTCCAACATCTTGATTACCCAAGGACATATGCAAGAATCCTGTTTGTGAATTTCAGTTCTGCATTCAATACCATCATTCCAGATATTCTTATAAACGAAGTGAGCCAGCTGACTTTGCCTGACCACACCTGTAAATAAATTATAAGCTTCCTAACAGACGGAAAGCAGCAGGTGAAGCTAGGCAAAATAGCATCAAATACCTGTACAATTAACACAGGAGCAACTCAAGGCTGTGTGCTCTCTCTACTTCTCTTCTCCTTATACACCAACGACTGCATCTCAAAAGACCCCTTTGTCAAAATACTAAAATTTGCAGTGATTGGTCTCATTCGAGACAACAATAAATCTGCCTACAGATGAAAAATTGAACAACTGGCCTTGTGGTGTGGAAAGAACAGCCTAAACCTGAACTCACTCAAAACAGTAGAAATGATAGTCGATTTTAGGAGAAACCAGTCTATCCTATCACCTCTCACAGACTTTGAAGAATAATTAAAACTGCAGAAAAAATAATCGCAACAAAGCTCCCCTCCATTGAAGACCTGTACACAAAACAAGCCAAAAATATTGGTGAAAAAAATTATGGATCCCTCATACCCTGGACATAATCTGTTTCAATGTCTTCCCTCCAGTCGTCAATACAGGGCATTACAAACCAAAACAGCTTGACATAAGGATAGTTTCTTCCCCTATGTCATCAACCTACTAAACATCTAACTTACATGATAGTGTTAATAAGGAGGGTGTTTTGTGACAGGTTGAACTGTATTTTGTGACATGATGTTTGTATTTTATAACATGATAACATGATGAATGTACTTACAATTGTGAATTATATTCATGATTAAAATCGTGGTTTGTTGATTGCAGCTTATACATACTTGACAAGACAAATGTACTTTATGACTATGAATGTATCTTATGCTTTTATACACAATTGATTATGCCTATATATGCAATGACTATGCCTATATATATAAACGATCATTTATTAGGCTTATATATACAAACAACTATGAATGTTTCTTTGATTGTTATCACAGTTGTTTATTGTACATATGTAGGTATTGAGCATATTCACCGAAAATACATTTCTTGTGTGACCTGACACACTTGGCAAAATAAATTCTGATTCTGATTCTGATTCTGATCTAGCCTGAATACTCTTCACAATGGTCCAGAGGGTTCTCCTTACTCAACAAAGAATGAGTCATCCTAAATAGGGCTGCCAGGCAATTATCAGTAGATACAATAAGAGTGGACAAATATTAATGTTTCAATATCCTTAGCATGACAGGGTAATTCCTAATATGGCTCTTAATTTGTATCCATTCAGAATCACTTCAGATCTTTCTCCAGCAGTCTCTTTTGGTGTTTCATTTCCTGAAACAGCTTAGTAAACTACGATGCACTCTGGGATTGATACACAAGAATATGCCACATAAGAATGATGTGATCCAAGGCCCTAGCCATCTGCCTATTCCAGGTGGCAACTGGGGCTTCAGCAAAACCATCCTCAGATCCTCAGGGAAAACCCAAAATCTTCCTGGCACTTCACTGGGTCCATCAATCACCTGCAGGAAATTGAATAGACCCTGTCTCCCAATAGAAAGGGATGACACCATTGAACTGAATGACAACCAAAACAGAATGATATAAATAAATAAATGACATAAGGTTTATAGCTCAACATACAACTAGTATAAAGTAACTAATCTTTAAAAGCATCTGAAAAGCAGGGAAACTATTGTAAGATTGGAAAAGAGATGATGTAACTCCAATCTGCAAAAAAAGGGGAAAATGGATCCCGGAAATTATAGGCCAGTCAGTTTGACATCAAAACCTCGAAAAGTCCTGAAAAAGGTAATCAAGTGGCAGATTTGTGAATAAGAAGAAACAAAGAAAGCAATTACTAGAAACCAACATTGGTTTGTTAAACAGAAATCATGCCAGACCACTCTTATTGCCTTCTTTGATAAAGTGATTAAATTAGTGGATCAGAGAAAAAAACTGTGGACATAACATATTTCAACTTCAGTAAGACATTGACAAAGTAGACCACAGCCTGCTTCTACATAAGATAGAATAATATGGGATGGAAAAAATTACCACCAGATGGATTTGCAGTTGGATGACCAAGCATATCCAGCAGGTAATCCTAAAAAGAACTACTTCTACATGAATGAAAACATGCAGTCGGGCACCTCAAGGTTCTCAGGCTCTGTACTCTTTAACATCTTCATAAATGATCTAGACAAAGGGATAAAAGAGGAACTCATCAAATTTGCAGATGACGCCCAGTGATGAGGAATTGCTAACACTTTGGAAGATAGACTTAAGATTCATAAGAGGATCTTGACAGAATTGAGCATTGGGCCCCATCCAACAAGATCAAGTTTAATAGTGAGAAAAGTAAAATCATGCACTTAGGCAGGAAAAACCAAATGAATAGGTATAGAGTAGGCAGTAGTAGAGTACTAACTGTGAGAGGGATTTAGGTTTCCTAATGGAGCAACATGGAAGTAGGATACAGCAGTGTGCTGCAGCTGCCAAAAAAGCCAATGCAGTCCCAGGTTGCATCAACAGAGGGATAACATCAAGTTCACAAGAAGTGATAATACTGCTTTTTACTACACTAGTGGAATACTGTATCCAGTTCTGGTCTCCACAATACAAAAAAATGCCAAGACCCTAGAAAGTATGCACAAAAGGGCAGCAAAGATGATAAAAAGTCTGAAGGCTAAATCTTATAATGAACAGTTGAGGGAGTATATATGTCTAACCTATTGAAGAGAAGCATTGGAGTGACATGATAGCTGTCTTCCAGTACTTAAGGGGCTGTCACAGAGAAGAGGGAATCAACTTATTCTCCAAAGCACCAGAAGGCAGGACAATAGGTTGTGCATGGAAGCTTTTAAAAGAAAGATCCATCCTTGAACTAAGGAAAAAATTCCTAACTAATTAGTGGAATAGCTTGCCTCCTGAAGTTGTGAGGGCTCCATTGCTGGAGGTTTTCCAGGAATGATAGGATAACCATTTGACCATGATGGTATATGGTTTCCTGCCTTGAATATGGGATTAGACCTCTAAGGTCCCTTACAGTCTTATGATTCTATGTTTTAAAATAAATGTAGAGGGGCTTCTATACAATCTATATTTCATGTATTTCATTTGTTTTTGTTTTGACTGTAATTCAAGCCTCATCAAATATAGGTGGAAAAAACGAACATAAGACATAAGTCTATGTTGACTTTCAAATTAGGACTTAAATACAGCAAATCCATTTAAGACAAGTTTTAATTGGGCCAGATGTAGTCCTTTCCTAATTTTTCAAGGATGCTGCATAGAAAAAGTTCAGATATCTACCTTTTCCTTAAATTGGAAAGCATACAGAATTCATTCTCAGAGAAAGACAGAGAATAAGGGACAATACTACCAAAGTTTAGTGCTGACCCAATTCACTGTTACAGTTATTGACAGCTATTTTTATTAATATTGATGTTAGTTACATCTCATAAAATTTGCTTTATAAATTGTTCCATAGGAGAAATAATAATTCAAAATATCCAGAGAAATTATGGGTGGAATAGAATGTTCTTCAGCTTCTTTAGTAGATTTGTGAATCATCTGTGTTTTACTACGCCTCTATTTTTTTGGTGATCTACAAGGTCTTAATCAACCATACTTCCAGCGTAGAGTATCTCAATGGAACACGTCTTATCAGAACTCCTTTCAAGCACTATTGTCTCTTCTATGCGACATTCCTGGCCTTGGAAAGAATGTTGCAGTATTTCTTCCTCCCCTTGAGAAATCTGAAGTTGCCCATCCAATATCTTTCCAAACACTGGATTAAAAAAACTGAAAGGCCACGAATGCATAGCAATATTTTCAGTTTTAGACTTACGTGCATCATCACATAGTTCCTAAAACATTTTCCCCCCAAGAAAAGTAGTGTTCAATAAGAGAAAAAAGTGTATCTAGCTTGATTTAATTGCATGAGTTACTTATTGCCTTGAACTCTGGAGTGACGGGGACTCACAGGCCCTAGACGGTAAAAGGAATCTCAGTATTTTATTCAGAGAAGGAAAATAGACCAGTGTAGAGTATACAAATAAAATCTGTATACTCTACGCTGATATCATGTTCCTGTGAAACAAGTCAAACATCAGAAAAGTGCATGACTTTCCCAGGAGCTTTCTGATTTATACAAGCAGCTTATGCTTGGGCTGCATTTCTGATGTAGCATGGGCAATTGTTTACCTTGTTGGCACCTTGTGCTATGCCCTTTTTCTCTGGGGTTACTGTTAAAACCATTGCTGAAATCACTTGAGCTGCATGGAACGCTGCTTCACAGTCCCCTAGAGCATGATAATAGGTACAAGAACATCCTTTCAGATTGTGCCATAATTATAATTATAAGACTCTTTTTCTGGATACAATACTTGCTACACTTTGAGCATGCCATATGGACAATCATAAGAGTCATAAACTCTTGAACTACTGTCACGTTTGTGGCTATTAATTTGCTGTTGTACCAGGTATCTGAGAACTCAGGGATATGCATTGAATGAATGGAACACCACTCACAGGGCAGAGCAAGCATTGCGCATTCTCATGGAATGGGGCAAGCTCCAGGCTCTCCTGCAGGGGGGGGGCGAAATTCAGGTGCATAGTCCAAGTTTTGGATACCCTCTTGGCCTCCTAGTGTCCGCCTAGAGCCCACCTACTGCCCCCTCTGGCCTCCTAGCACCCCCTGCTGCCCTCTGGCCTCCTACTGCCCCCCTGCTACCTCCT
>JANHFO010005466.1:548559-559149 GCA_032468095.1 Pareas carinatus
CAGAGCTAGCTCTCCCACGTCCTGTTGCCTCTAGGACCGGAAGTCAAATCTAAATCTGGCAATTCTTGATGTTGCTAATTCTTTTTAATTATATCATACATTGATGCATATTTTGTCAGTGGACAAACATGTTTTAAAATCTCAAATAAACTCATGAAATCAATACGGTAAATGTAAGTGTGGAAAACGTAAGGGTTGTTTTGTTTGAGATGCAAGAGATTGCAAAAGGTTAACTTGGCTGCTCAATATTAAAACAATTAAAACACACATGAAGAGAGAGAGTGGGGGGGTATGAGATAGATGACGATAACTTATGGTAAATTGATGGAGAAGTCAAAACTAATGAACTTTTTCTTCCTAAACTCAAAAATTCACTGATGCTGGAGAAAATTATTGAAGATTCCTTGGGATACATGAAGGGCAAACAATTTAATACTAGGTGAAATAAAACTAGATTTCTCATTGCAATATACTGTGAGAAATGCAATATTTTATATACATAATAATTGGAATATATAGTAATGCTTGGAAAATGGAAGACAATATAAGAGAGCAGTGACAGAAACAGGATGGTGAAATTTCTGTTGAAATTAGATTCACAAAGATCAAGAAATGAGTGAAGAAATGTACAAAGCAAAATAGTTTGATTCCACTTCATGAGATATGAATTGTTTTGTTTTCAATATGGTTTAATGTTCAGGATCTTGTTTAGGCTAAAAAAACAAGCTATATTGTAATGTGATTTCCACTGAAAAAAGACATTCACTGTTTTTAAAATCTCAATCATATCCTAAAGTAGTTCTCCTCAAAACATTAGTTTGCCAATGCTTCTTTTTTGTATTTTAGTTTAGATTTACAGATATTTAAGATACTTACGAAATGAACTTGGTCACTCAAGTTTTTCCAGAATAGTCACTCATGAACTATTAACTATAAAGATTACTATTTGTTTGTAATCTTAAATATGTGTAATAGGAAGGAATTATCATTACTTTCTGATGAAAGTTTCTCATTAAATCTGAGTAGAAAATGTTGATGCTGATATATATAGCCTCACACAGTATATTACAAACACTAGTATTTGTAAAAAAAATTTAAAAATGAACATGATGTACTCAATTACGTATTTAACATCCAAGCATTTGTATAATAGTTAGCAGTATATTGAAGTATTTAATGCAACATAGCAACCACAACATCAGCAATAATAATCACATCTGAATGTTTGTAAATTCTTATCTTCTTTACATTAATTGGTAATATTAACTCTTATAACTTATTCAGACAATTACAAAACAGCGATTAATATACAGAGCCCAAAAGCTATAAGAAAATATAGATGACTCATCCCCAGCGTATGTCAATACATTACATATTTAGATTTAGATTTTATTAAATTTTTATACCGCCCTTCTCCCCGGAGGGACTCAGGGCGGTGTACAGCCATATAAAAAACATTTACAAAACAGATACAACAAAAACACAACACTTTAAAAACACTTTAAAAACATACATATACCTTCTAGCTGATGGGATGGGATAACAATATGTTGATCAGATTTGGATAAAGGTAACATTTCTTTCTCCTCATGCTATTTTTAGGAAAAACGTCACGATATCTTTAGTAAATGAATATTGGTCATAAAGATAAATGTATGTAGAAGTGGGGAAGTTAGACAGAAATCCAGGTTGATATGGGAGGCAAATGGGAGATACCTCAATTGTTTGATCTGCAGAGATTACTGAAATTAGGAAAGTAAGTATCTTTTGCATCTTTTATAAATTTCCATAACGCATAGCTATCTCCTTAGGCAAGAAGGTTGACACATTCATTAGATGATCTGATAAAAATACTAAGCCATTACATCAGTACATCTCATGATAAAATCTGATCAACACCTGATGAAGAAGCTTAAAGAAGGAAGAAGTAGAAAGGAGTAGAAATGAATTAAACAATCTATACAAAAATCTAAGTTTACATACCACACTAAATAAATGTCTTCAAAACAAGGTAGCAATACACTTGTAACAAATTCTGACAAATGATAATAAATTCAGGTAATAAAGTCTGCCTGAATGAGAACAAGTCTTTGGACACTTGACACATCTGCATTGTTGCACAATTGAATTAAGCATAAAGAATTCACTGCCTCCAGGCACAGTTTTATTACTTAGAATCTTTTTTGACATGTTAAAGGAAAACAAAGCAATTTAATTCTACATTCTAACCTTTTACAAAGAATTTCTAATACAAGAAATTATATGATGCCAAGAATGCTTGTTTACACAATTCAGCCAGGGCTTTGGTTACAATTTTGAATATATTGATGGGGATATTTTAAGTAGTTTCCCATATAGAAATTCCATAAAGCAGACCCTGCATGTGAAAATATTCAACTTATGCATAAATTCATATCTGTCCTATCTCTGTCCATGTGTTTCCTGTCTGTCTTCGAAGGGATCATATATTATCATGATATAAACTGTGGAAATGTTACAGGCAGAGACTGAGTAGGCCATTTTATGGAAATAAGATGCACTGACCAATGCTGGAACCAATAAGGGTGTGCTCTATTGTCTAGAAAAAAAATTTGTGTCAAAACTGGACCTACTTATCCATCACCTCCTTGCTTAAAAGTGGTAGTTAATATTTTTTAATAAGCTGGCCAAGATTTTTCTTATTTTTCCTTATTTTTTAAACTAGAAAATGTTAATTATGGATGAGAAACTGATTTGAATATTGAACTATGGTGTTGTGCAGAAATGCATTTTAAAGAGAGGAATGTTATATGTTAAATAATACTTTTAACTCTACTATTGTCTATTACAGAGGTAATTGCTTTTTTCCTTGTATATTATTGAATTTCTGCTCTGTTGACTAAAAAGAGTAGACCTATGTGCATAGATCACCTTCTGCATATTTTGCTTTGAGCTACACATGGCTAAATGTATAATTAAGCAGAAGTATACTGTGTATATAAGATGATCTGAAATTGTTCATAGTATAACCTCTGCTAGTTCATTTTCAGAAAAGAATCAGTCTTTAATGTTGGAGTTTTGGTCAAGCTAACTTCAGACCACTGCTATCTACATTGAAAACGTGAATGTAGCTGGTTTCTTCTCAGAGTAAAAAGGGGCCATTATTTCTTCCCACATTTGGCTATATATACCACACAAAAGTGTCATCATTGTTTTCAGTTGAGCATCTAGAAAAACACCCTGGTTTAATAGCTGAGATCTTCAGTTAAAAAGATAAGCAAATGATATTTTATGAGAAAGTTCCCAGCTTAAAATCCTGGAAAGCTACTACTAATAACAAACTGACCACAGCGGGCTTATGTATAGGAAACAACACTTTAAATGATAGAGATGCTAGCACATCTGAAGAATAATTTTTCCTCATATAAAATGGCTGCTAAATATTTGGATACGGTATTTACAAAATTACTATAGTGGATTTAGCCAATTACCAAGTTTTCATTTGCTGAAACCCAAAATGGGTAATTCCAAAAATTAACTATGAAATACACAGTGATTGGTATTCACTGCTTACTTAAATAAATGGTAATAATACAGAGCATATTGTGCACTAAATAGATTAGTAAAGTAAAAGTGCTAATAAATGTTATAAATCAAGCATGTTGCATGTTGCATATCAATATCCTACTTGCAGTGATTTAATTTTGTTTTTGTGATTTAATGTAAATTGAATGTAATTTTACTCTTCATAAAACCATAACAAGTTAGACAATCATTGCATAATAGTTTTTTTAAAAAAAAATATCATAATAAGCCAATTATCTGTCAATTTATCATCCTGGATTCCTCTCCTGGTCTTGGTAATATATATTTTTCATTTGGATTAGATATGCTATATACTTATTACTTTGTAGTATCTTTCATTGCAGAAAGCAGTCTATATTGCTGGCGTCTCTGTCTGGCTCGCTGTCTGAGCCGTCGAACTGAGAGGCTCATTGGCTGCTTTCCAAATTTCTCCATGATCTCTTTGATTCGAGCCAAGTTGGTTTTGCTGATTGTGAAATCACACTGAGTTGCACCCATGTCATATCCTACGGCGCAATTTTTCATGGATGTAGTGTAGCCCTCTGCTTTTACACTGACCACATATTCTCCTGGATTTAGAAGCCGCCAATAATCTCCATTGTTTGCTGTTGAGGAATCAGAGAAGAATAAAATATTGAAATACTTTTGCCTTCAGTACCATTCTGGGTTTTTTTATAAAAAAAATATCCAAAAGCTTACTTTTGCTTAAATATTTGTTGATCGCTCTAGGATTGCTATTAAGAATTAGTGCAGGAATTAATTATTTCTCAGCCTAGGTTGCTTGTAATTCTGGAAATTTTCCACTAACCTTTTAATATGCAGTGCAATCGTATATATTGAGTTACTTTATTAAACTATATGTTTCATATTCTCTCTTCTGCAACTAGTGAGAAT
Organism: Pareas carinatus; assembly: GCA_032468095.1. Taxonomy (NCBI): domain Eukaryota; kingdom Metazoa; phylum Chordata; class Lepidosauria; order Squamata; family Pareidae; genus Pareas; species Pareas carinatus. Next base: position 553,018 of record JANHFO010005466.1, read on the forward strand.
ATATGAACAGCTTTTAGAAGTCATTTTGTATGTCAGAAGGAACAATGAGATTTTGGGATGTCTTTATAATAATCCATCTATTTGGCAATGTACAATGACAATGTGAAGTGTCTGAGGCATTGATCTCCATGTTGCAATATGATTATTTTTTCTTCTTCTGTTTCTTCTTGTTAAACTAATCTGAGCCTAGACTGAGATGAACATAAATATATAATTAAATTCATAGCATTAAAACAGTTGTCTGCCCTTTACAGCCAAGGATATTTCAGTTTCAGTGCTAGGAAGTCAATATCTAGGTAGTAAGGCAGACTTTATGATTACTCTTTTTTTTAAAAAAAGAATGACAGTCCAAAATTCTATGTCTAGAAAAGTCCTAAATGAATGACATACACAGTGAACAAAATAACACATGCTGCATATTTGCCTGGTTCATTTTTGTCTCTTGTTCATAAAGGGAAGGGAAGACACGAGGAACAAATAAAAACCAACTCAGATTATAGGCAGAAGCAATGAAATCTATTTGTGTTCGCCTCTGCCAATGGAACCATCTGTTGGGCTGGAAGGTTATATATAGATAATATCTTAGGCACTAAAACAAAGCAGTTACAGACCTTGAGATCAAGGGCAAGCCAAGATCCTGTTTCTTTCATGATAAATATTTATCCTGTCTGTTCTCCCACATCTTACATGGGGTCTCCTTTAATTTATCTTCACAATGATGATCCAGTGGCATAATTGAGCTAATAGAAAATTACTATTAAATTATGCAGAGAATATCCTGCTCCTAGTTTTCCAACACCAAAAAAACCTAACCTGACAGTTCATGTGCAAACTACATGTAAGAAAGAGAAAAATAAGATTGTTTTGTTTTCTGCGGAAAAAAAGACAATTAAGGGATCACTGTAATGATGTGGATCACAAAATTTTCAGATGTCACAAATGTTCTTTGATGGTAAAAACTGAGATACTTAAATGTTTGGAAAATTGCATCTGAAATATTATACTAAGCAATGTTTATGATGGGCAGATAACTTCTAGTCTAATAACTATAATTGGTCCATGATACAAGCAATAAAGGCAAAAGTATATATTGCTAGAAATCTAATGTCTGTCTTGGATCTGGGTACTATCGAGCTTTAACTTGTATCTGATAATAATAAAATGGGTATTATTATACAAATAGAAATGTACGAAAAACAAATATTTATACATTTATACATTTATACTTTTGTAAATACATTTACAAACGTGTATAATATATACACATGTTTTTCAGAAAATTGTATTACTGGTATTTTGACAGTGAGATTAAAATAGATTCCATATGCAACATTTACCTATCATGAATTTTGTTATATATAAGACAAAACAGTATTGTGTATATTAAACATGGAATTCTCTGTATTTTAAAATGATATGGATAGTGAATTTCCATTAGGAGATATTTTTTTTCAAGAAATCAGATATAAATGGAGCAATAGATGCAGTGGCTAATTTTGCCAGACATACTTGCAAAATAAATGCTTGTTTATTTTTCAATAGAATGGCATGGACCATATCAGATATTTCAAGGTATATTAGCCAATTGTATTTTTTTTAATTTTTGTATATGGTAGAGAGAATAAGGAATTGCCTTGAGGATAGGAGGAAGAGCTGCTATCAAAACTATAATTAGATAAGAGGGACTTGAGTCTGAGCCAAGAAAAAAAAATGAGAAAATGACTCTGACCAGCTCCTCTCTAGCTCAGAGGTCTCCAACATTGGTCCCTTTAAGGCTTGTGAACTTTAACTCCTAGAATTCCTCAGCCAGTTGGAGACCTCTGCTCTAGCTCATAAGACAAAACGAGGAAAGAGACCTTCAAGGTTCTGTCACTACGGTAGTTACAATAAAGTTTGTCTTGACCTGTATGGCATTGGGTTCTTAATCTGGTCTACCTTGTTGGGCTGGCAAGGATAGGACTGCTTAACTTGACAGGTTTGTCCATGAGTCAGCAATGCTACTACTTGTTATACTATGGATCCACCTTGGTCTCAATCAATAAAATGCTCCCTTAATAAAACTGGGATGTGTAAATCAGTTTGGCAGTTTTGGCTTCCTTTTTGTAAATTTTCTTTCAATATAAACATGTGTATTTACCTGTGCGGACATCATGGTTAACCCCTTCTATGAAAATAATGGCATTTGGAATTCCTTTCCCATGCTGATCCCTGACTATGCCTTTAATTCCACGATGCACCTAACAATGAAATAATAGGGACCAATAAGATCAGCATCAATACAAAAAGAAATTACATGTTGATGACTGTTTTTCAAAGCTGTATAATTCACCATGAGCTAAAGACTTCAAACAAATTAAGCAGGTTTCTTTCACTTAATCCTTACAAAAGGGAAAAGAATCTTTGGCATGGGCAGCTATATCAAATTGCAGCCCCACCCAAGGACCAGGATGTCTCCAATAAACAGCTTCAGAACATTTGACATTAGTGCTATTTTAGAGAAAAAAATACTGAAAAATCAAATGGATGAACCACCTTGGAAATTACAGTGTAATTTTAGAATATTTTAGGGAAACCTACATGGATGACCCATTATTATTAATATTTATTCCTTCCTGTTAGGTCTGCATGCTAGGCATCCTGTCTTTGAGGTATGATTGGTGGACAGAAGCAATTTGATTTACTGGGCTACATAATCCTGACTGATTCTGATCTCTCTTCACTCAGGGTCAATTTAACTTTCTGTGAATGTTTTCAGTATTTTGTAATGTTGTTTTAGTGGGTAAACTCATAGGTTTGGTATGGAATACAACCTGCATGTTTATCTGGGAGAGTACCTTTTACCACCAACTTGCATATGTACCTACAACTGAGGATTCTGTACACCATCTCCTTAAACGGTTTGGGGACTGAAAATATATATTCAAAACTGCAATAAGGAATACAAATTTAGGATTATCAAATAAAGTTTGTTATGTTATAAGAATAGATTTGGATCACCACAGAAATCATTTTGTCCAGCAACTATTATAATATTTCAGAATAGGCATGAAAAATGCTCTGTTGCAACTGAGATGCAAAATAACATATGTAAATATAGGCAGAGGAAGTAACTACATGTGTTTTAAAAAAAGGGTTCATATGTAGAAAAACAGGAGTACTGATGCTGAAGATATGTAATAATGGGATGTATGTACTTCACAGGTTTCTATCAAGGTCACATATTCAATCTTTGCAAGTTCATTCTGACTTGATTTTAATGAGACTCTTGAAATATTAAAAGATAATCAGTTTAGTGTAGTGATTAAGGCACCGGGCTAAAAACCAGGAGACTGAGCTGACATTCTTGGGCATGAAGCCACTTGGGTGACCTTGGACCAGTCATACTCTCAGCATAAGAAGAATGCAATAGCAAATGATTTCTTTAATCTTGCCATGAAAGCTGCAGGAATGAGAAGAAACAATAATAATAACACCATCAAAGATCAACTATCTGCCATCCCATGACCTTGGAAAGGACTCAGTAGGTGGGTAAAACCATCAGATTCAGTCTAAACATCTGACTGGCTATGCAACCAATCAGAATAATACTGTAATAATGCTTAATAATATCAAAAGAGTATGTTCAGTTCAAATAGTTGGAGAGCAGTCTATACCAAGCTCACTGCTTCAAAGATTTTGTGACCTTCATCTATGAATTTGCATAGCCATATTGAATATCTCTTTCAAACTCTTAATAATAGAATGTCCTGCATTATATTATGTCTGGAACATAATAGTGATATAATATAAGTAATCAAACCTCACATTTGCAGTTCTGCTGTAATGATATGACATTAAAAAACTTGTTACTGAGTTAATACAGCATAATCTAGAGCAGTGTTGGTGAACCTATGGCATGTGTGCCACAGCTGGCACGCAGAGGCCTCTCTGCCGGTACGTGCGCCTTCGTGACAGGGACGCCACAGCAATCAAGCAGGTGAGGCTTGAGTGGCACCTGCTCAGCTTCTCGTGATGTGCCCCAGACGGTAGTAGCAGCAAATGCATGGCTCAGGCTTTCCAACAGAGCAGGTGGAGCAAGCCGAGCGACCCAGCCGGCCGACACCACCACTGGCCCTTTGCACTGGGCAGCCACCAACCTGGAGCACAGCATGTAGTTCCGCAGCACTGACACAATGAGACACTCTGGCAGCTGTACCAGCAGGTCAAGCGGCTTAAGCTGCCTAATCAGGGTGGGCCGAGGTGTGTGTGCTCATGGGTCTCCCTGAGGCAGCGACAGCAGTGCAGGTAGGACACTGGTGACCATGGCGGGGGGTGGCGGGAGGCTGGCAGAGGTTTTGGGCTGGAGGCAACAGGTTCTGGGAGGTCTGTGATAGCCACAGGAGGGCCGAGGTATCTGCAGAGGCAGCAGGAGGGCTAAGTGCCCAGTCGCTGTGGCAGTGGGTGCGGGGTTCCTGGGAAAGGCAGTCATTGGGCTTGGAAGAAGCAGGCACGGAAAGGGCAGCAGCTGAGCCCCACTGAGCCTCAGCAGCACGCCTGCATCTCTGGTTCACCTGGTTTACAAGAATGAGAAGCCTCGCTTTGCTTCCCTGTCACTGCTCCACAAAAGCCCCATGGGCTGCCTTTCTCAGGAACCTTCCACCCACCCCTGCAGCAGCTGTGCGACCAGGGCAGCTATCTGCGGACCCTTCATGGGCAAGGTAATTGGCCCAGGGCAGCTGTCTGCAGATCCTTTGTGATGAATGCAGCCTGAGCGCTGCAGCTGGAAGAGCCGGGGTCGGGCAGGTATCTTCCATCTCAGTGGCATCGGGTGAGGAAAAGAGGTGGGGCTCAGTCCTTCTTTGCAGCTGCCTTGCTGTGCACTCGCTCCCAGGGCCCAAGTCCGAGAAAGGAAGGAAGGACTGCCACCTCACAGAATACGCATCATCGGATACGGATACCACTACCTGCCCGTCTACCTGTCTGCTTGTCCGTGCCCTGCCTTCATGCCTACCTTTCCTTCGGTGCCTGGAGGCCCCTCTGCACTCGTGGCAGCAGCTGCCTGATCTCACTCATTCTTGTTTGCCTGCACCCCTAGGCCTGGTGTGCCTGTCTCACATCAGCCAGGGGTGCAGACGGATGTTAACCCTGGTGCCTGGCTGAAGCTTTCAGATGTGCAGAGAAGCTCTCCGGGCCACAAAATTGGCAGAGTCTGCTCTGAGTGAAGGAGGCAGCTGCTCCCCACGCAGAACTCCCACTAGTTCTGTGATCTCAGTTCGCAGAGTGAGCAGCTGTGGGGCTTCCTGGAGAATGCTCGTGTGCTTCTCTGAATGGCTTAAAGCTTTGGCTGAATGTGAAGCCTTGCCGCTGGGTGAGCTCGATCGAGATCTCAGGAGTGGTGGCAAGTTGCAGGGTCTGCAGCTACTGCCTGGGCAAGCCAGGGAGCGGGTGTTCCATCATCGCACCCAACAAAGGGAGGCATAAGTGGCTCGCAAAGTGAGAGAGTCAGAGCTATCTGTCGGTTTCCTGTGTGCGGCTGGATGGGGGTGATCTTTGTCCCAGCCAAATGTCCTCTTGGTTGACTCAAGAGGTGCCACTGGGACCTTCGGAAGAGTCACATGGCCCCTGGCCCCATGTCAAACTTGCCGTGCTTGGACCTCACCTCCCCGCCCTGTTCCCACAGCGGCTGCACTGCCTCCAAGCATACTCCTCAAGGCAGCAGCAGGCCTTCCCCCACAGCGCAGCAGCTGGCCTGTCCGTTCAGAGAGTGGTGCTGGGCAGGGTAGTTCTTCAGAGAGACCCAGATGAGCCCACCGGGAAGATGCCAACCACAACCAGTAGTTGAGGTATAAAATCATATCTTTCTTTAATATCCCAAGTCTGCATAAGCTAAGCCAGCTAAGCCAACAGTAGTGTATCTCTCTCTTTCTGTCTCTCATTCTCTCTCTATCTCTCTCTTTCATTCTCTCTCTCTGTGCGTGTCTGTCTGTCTCTCTTTCTAAAATTCTCAAGCAGGAACAAATATCACTAAAATGTGTAATACTTAAATAAGCTTCAATTACTTGATAGTGATTAAACAAACTAATAATTTTGCTACAATTAAACAACCTTTAAAGATTTTGTTATGATTAAATAAGCATTTATGATTTTGTTATA
>JANHFO010005466.1:559528-571961 GCA_032468095.1 Pareas carinatus
ATTTCAGCAGGCTGGTTTAGCATAGCTGTCCCTTGCTCTCCACTATTTTTTAAAAATTAGAGAATTTTAATTATGGTTATAATTTTGTAGTTCCCCCCTTTTAAATGCAGGCTTAATTTAATTTTCTTTTAAATTGTTTTTAATATGTACCATACTGTATTTGTATTTTAATTGTTGCATGTAAGCCGCCCTGAGTCCCCTTGGGGAGAAGGGCGGGATATAAATACTAAATAAACTAAACTAAACGATACCATCCTGGACAAATGACTGTCTAGTCTTTTCTTGAAAGCCTCCAGTGATGGAGCACCTACAACTTCCAGTTATAACCCATTCCACCAATTATTTTTTCTCAGGAAATATCTTCTTAATTCTAGCTTGGATCTCTTTTTGGTGATCTTCCACTCATTACTTCTTGTCTTGCCTTCAGGTGCTTTGAAGAATTGCTGAACAACGATTGTACTTTGAGTCAGCACGTGGTTACTTTTACTGGTTTTAATGAAGGTATCACTCAGTGACAGATTTACATTTTTTCCCCAGGGACCATCCCAATTCTTTGGCCCTGAACCAACAGAAATAATGAAAAAGCTCTTAATTTTAGGAATGCTTAGTTTAATGAAAAGAAAGACTAGGGGTGACATGATAGCAGTCTTCCAACATCTAAGGGGTTGCCACAAAGAAGAGAGGGTCCACCTATTCGCCAAAGCACCCGAAGGCAGGACAAGAAGCAACAGATGGAAACTCATCAAGGAGAGAAGGAACCTAGATCTAAGGAGAAATTTCCTGAAAGTTAGAACAATTAATCAGTGGAACAACTTGCCTCCAGAAGTTGTGAATGCCCTAACACTGCAAGTTTTAAAGAAGAAATTAGACAACTGTTTGTCTGTAAATACTATAGTTTTCTGCCTGAGCAGGGTGTTGGACTAGAAGACCTCCAAGGTCCCTTCCAACTCGACTATTCTATTCTATTCTATTCTATTCCATTCCACTCCACTCCACTCCACTCCACTCCACTCCACTCCACTCCACTCCACTCCACTCTAAACTTTCCCAACATAATAACTCATGATTCCTTCCAAGTTAGCATGAAAAAGGTGATGGCAGATTGAAAAGATTAGTGTGTTGTAGTCTATGTTGATTATTGTCTGTTGCTATTTATACTGAGACAGTATCAGGATATATCATTTCTTTTTGTGTTTCCATTTTGGGTGTATTGCCAGAATCGGAATTGACGTTGAGCTGAAATGAAATGTTTTAGGCACTTCTGGCATATATCTCTAATATACATTCCTTCTATGAGTAATTTTTCACATCTTCTTTTCAAAATAAATAAAACAATTTAATGGCTTAATCTCATCGCAATTCACATACTCTTGACAAGTTAGACCAGAATGTGAAGAATCTGAATTCAGATGCTGTCCCAACTATGAGATCCCTAGCTATTTGGGATCAGACAATAAAGGAGTATTTTGAAGTAAATATTTTTACAATTTGAAAAGAAGAAAAGCCGGTGAAAGTTTATAAAAAGATAGGGGGAAAAGGCTCAAAATAATGGAAAATAAAAACGTTCTGCACCATTTTGTTCTCCTTCTACTATAATTTTTGTACTAATATTGAACTTTTCAAAATGGCAGCGTTTGGAATATTTTTGAAAAACAAGAATACATTAATTAATAATTGCTCTTTAAAAAAAGGAATGCTTAAACAGTAAGAAACTCACTCTGAAATGCTTATTTGATTTGTATGTGCAACCCACTCAACAATATAATTCTGGGCAGTGGATGAGTTAAAATCAACAAAAATATCAACAAAACTGAAACTTATCCATTTCGGTGGCATACACAACCACATCAATAACTCCCTAAACACTGATTTCCTTAGTTTTTTGGCACAGCGCATGTGGAAAAGCTAAGTTTTTAATGTTTTATGAAAGGTCATCAACATCAGGCCCACTCAAATCTGAGGAAATATTAATTTATTAGATTAAAACAAACATTTCATACACATTAAATGAACTTACGATGACACTCTATACATAATATATACGTACATATACTGTATATACATTTATTTTCTCATACCTCTGTAGTTTCAATTCCTCTATCATTGAGTATCCTGTGGTTCTTTCCATTGATTTCATTTGGTGTCTGGATGGATTTCCCTATGATAGTTGGACCTTACAAAACCACAGTTTCTCAATCACTTATTTTCGGTTGGGGGTCTCCTTACATTGTGTACTTTACGTTTTGGTATGTATACATGACCTTGTTGTTTACTTACCTTCCATTTTCTTCATTCTATCTTTCTCTCACACCCTCCATTCTTCCTTTCCCACCTCCTTCTCTTCCTTCTCCTTCCTTCCTTTTTCTTTTCTTCCAACTCTAACTTTTACCTTACCTCTCCTTGTCATTTTTACTCTCTCTCTCATCATCCCTCCTTGATTCTCTCTTCTTTTACCTTCCTTCCTTCCTTCCCTCTTCTTCTTCTTCATGACTTACCCTACCCTTTCCTTTCCCTAACTCTTCCTTCTTATTCTCATGTTTCCATCTGCCTTTCTTTGTTCCTTTCATCCTTTATCTTACTTTCAGTATCCCTCTCATCTTCTCTTCATCTGCCTCTCTTCTGACAAAACCCTTCCTTTCTTCCTTGTGTACAGGGCCAGATTTTCCTATAGGCTAACTAGGCTTCAGTCTAGGGCCTCAATGATGTATTTTATTATCTCTCATGTAATTTACATAATTTACAAACTTAAAAATGGGAGGTGAAAGGGCCTCATAAGCGGAATAGCCCAGGGCCTCTTTTCATCTAAATCCGGCCCTGCTCATGATAAAGTGTAGGAATGGTCTTTTGCATTCCTGGTGAAAGAACAAACGGGGACAGTTTCTCTATTGTTTTCGTTATTTGCTGAATTGTAGTGTATGTATTCTCTACATTGTCTTGTTAATGATCGCTTTCAAGCTGTGTGCTTTCAAACTAAAGACAATATGGCTTAAGTTTGTTGAACATTGCTGACACATTATCAAATGCAAATACAAGCATTGTGCAGTGTGTTCGTAAAAATGTAGATTTTGTACTGTTGTTTATGGGAAATGCTCAAGAAAATCAAGTTGTGTTAATGTTTGTTAATGTTTCTGTGGCTATATCAGCAAACTGAAGGCCTTAAAGTTTTGCTTCCTCCAGCATTTTAAATATGCCAAATATAAAAATAGTCCTTTGGCAACATTTCTATGTAGGTTGTATGATGTGCATTATTATTAGGATGGGGTGCCCATATACTTACTAGGGTGAAAAAATAAGAGAACAAAGAGCTTGTTTTGAATTCCTACAGTCCTCTATGACAGATCATTCAAAGCATGAAGTGTTTATCCATAGCCCAAATTCAAATATTTTTTTTTATTTAATGCACAGTAAGACATCCATGAGCTATTTAAAAAAATAACAACCCTGATCTCTAGGAGAACTGGTTATGGAACTATTTTGCCTCTTATGTGTTTATGTCTTTGTGAGTATTTGTGGTGAAGAATGCTGATTCACATCAAAAGCTGAAGTGTTCACTTCTTTGAAAACTAGAATAAAATATTTGCTTTCTGTTTCCTAAGAAAACACCATTTGCGAGAAATTATGCTAAACCTATTTCACACATTCCTGTTAAGAAATGCAATGGAAACAGATCCAAACCTTACCAGCCAAATTGTTTTGCTACTTACCTGTTCCATGAAAACAATAAGTGACTCCCGGTTATTTTCCCATTCTTCTGGTAATTCACTTTCATGAGGGTATTTATCACAGCCAACATATACAGATAATTCAAAACAATTTGTATGTAGATAGCTAAAGTCATTTATACCTGTAAGTGCAATGAAAAAAAAAGAAATTGTTATTTCTCCTGAGACTAAATAGAGCCATTTTTAAAACTAAAGCATTTATCCTAATAGTACAAATAGAAAACGCATGTATTTTAAAATGCATCAGTAACTTAATTAAAAGGAAGTCACATAATATTAAACCCAGTATTAATGTTTTTGTAGTGGAACATTAATTTAGGGCTATAAAAATATGACTATGATCTGGCATATAAATATCTTGTCTTTATAGATTTGAGGATATATTCAGAGCCAAATCTGAAAGGTTTGAAGCTAATATGCATAAATCCAATGTAAAACATATTTAGGAAACTGCAGACTTGTTTTTTGCTATCACATTCATCAGAAGTTCAAAAGCTGCCTTCTTTTAACCTGAAGTATATTACAAATTGATGATTGAAAATGCAACAAACCATCTTCTGGTTGAAAAGTATTGCAATAAAGAGTTTCTCTAACAAAGCTGTTATGATTAGAGGAACAGTATTTGAAAAAAAATTAGAATAAGAAATTGGCCGCCATCCAAGAGGCCAGAGTAGCGGAAACATCGGCAATGGCAGAAAATCAGGTTGCAAAAATTCCAGATGAAGACCAGCCAACCCAAACATCCCATGCCATTCACGGGGGCTACATGAGCGACTCCGTGACCGAAAGCAGGTAGGATGAGGGCATACACCAAACATTCAAACACGGCAACAATCATTTCCTAAAATGTTTGGGCTGCGGGGAAAACACACACCAGAGCCACCTGCCATTTTTGTGATGCCTTCTGACACAAGTGCAGGAAGAAAGGCCACATCGGGAAAGTCTGCAGGGCTTCAGACTGATCATCTCTGAAAAATGGAATGAAGATCAATGACCGACTACAACAAACCCCCCGAGGATCGTCTGGAAAGAACTGAATCGACCAGAGGAGGAGGGACAACAGACAAGCTGACGCACACCACACGACGGTCTCAAGGAACAGTGACACCAGCGTCAAGAAATTCATGGTCACCATCGATGCATGGGGAACCCTGTCTGATGGAAGTCAACACGAGATCCACAATCACCATAATGTTGTGGAAAACACTGAGATCAGCTAAACCCAACCTATGGTGATAGAGCATTGGCGAGACCCCCACCACACTCAAGAACTTTCAAGGCAACCGTATCCCTATTATGAGCTGCTTGCAAGTTCATGTGAAATACAACACCTTTGAGAAAACACTCCAGTCACTGTAGGTAGGCCAACCTATCAGCCCTACTTGATCTGGACTGTTTTAACACTTTAGGACTGGGGTTCACAGGCATCCACGCCATCGAGAGTTCAAGCATCAGCGACCTTATCAGAGAATTTCAGGACGTGTTCAACTCTCAGCTGGGCAAGTACAAGGGACCCCTATTTCCTTTAACTTTGACCTCACAGTGAGCCCAATCAGGCTCAAACTAAGCTGTGTTCCTTTCACCCTGAGACCCTGGATAGATGCCAAAATTGACAAACTAATTAAACAGGAAGTGCTGGAGCTGATCGACCATGCTAATTGGGAAACCCCAATCGTGACCCCATTGAAAAGTGATGGCTCAATCCAGATATGTGCGGAATATAAATGCATGCTGAATGAGACATTGCAGCAGAGTGCCTATCCGGTTCCGGTAGTCCAGCATCTGCTACACACCCATACCTCAGGATTCGGAGAGCTTTGTCATGCCTACGAAGACTAGTCTTCAGCCAAGGCCGAGGGCAGGTCTGGAGGCCTCCAGGAACCTCAATTGGAGGCTCGGGAACTTGCAACAGACACACCCTCTCCGTCAGCCACCACACCCACAACTGAGTCGTGCAGATCCAGTTGGCCTTCAGAAGATTCTGAAATGTGCTTTTCTAACTACAATTTTATATACTGAGAATCTAAGAATCAGTTCAGAACTTCAGGATAATTTCTCAAAAATATATAGAAAGTCATGATTTGTAAGGTGACAATTATTTTATTTTAAATCAATCCGCAGTATCAGCAATCTTGATATGACTGGCTACATTTTTAGATTTTCCAAATAATCCACTATTCAGTTCTACTGTAGTCCTTGTTTAAATTAAACCATAGTATTTCAGAGTTGCTTTTTCTGTTTTCACACCTATGTGGATATTCCTAACTAAACTGTCATAAAAGTATTCTTTTTAGTAAAAAAAAAGTTTAGAACTTGCTGAAAAATATCAATCAATCAAATGAATCAATAAATAAATATATGTTCATTGTAGGATCCTCCAAGTTATTGGCCCACATGCAGGTTCTGCATCTAATATTTGTGATTATGAATAAGTCCTTTTATCATCTCTCCATGAGGAAGAAAATAATGAATTTTACATTTTCTCAGCAGCAGCTGACAACTATGTGTTTGACTGCAATGAAATATTTTCCAAAAAACTGATCTATTGGTAGGTGGGTAAGCACTACTCGGCTGTTGTGGTGGCTGACCAGCATTACTTTCTGAGTGGCTATTTGACCAACATAGTATCACATCCACATTTAGAAGAATTTAGATCCATTTATTGCTTTCCAATTATATGGTCTTTATTATAGATATGCCAATAAATCTCTCCCTAAGAATGCAAGCAATGGGAAAAGCTCAGATAAGTTGCTTGTACTGCAAATACAAAAGAAACAGTTTCAATTATAGTTAGTGAGGAGTCTCTCTGTGTTTATGCATGCCCCTGAGCCAATTTTAACTCCTGGAAACTGCCTGGGCTAGACTCTGCAGTTTTTCTGGCAAGATTTCAGAAACACTTTGCCATTGTCTTCTTCCTAGGACTAGGAGAGAGTGACTGGCTCAAGTTTATTCATCTGGCTTTGGCTAGTATTTGGCCTGGTAATTTAACTATGCTAACTGGTTCTCTAGCTAGGAATCTATTCATACTTATATGTCAGATTCAGGTTTAAATATATCTCTTTCTGTCAACCATATGCAGTAAGAAATTTTGCCACCCATTTTACAGCCTTGATATTGAGGATGGATACATAAAATTTTGATAATGATCCGTCTTTGCTGAAACCCTTCCCTGGTCTTCCCACCTTCCTCCCTCTCATCTATACATTTTAACAACTCTTAGATTCATTTATGTTGTAATAGTAAAAATAATGCAAGTATATTATGAACAAAAAAATTACATTAGCGTACAAGAATATTCAGGTACTTAATGAACCCTAAAGTATGTACTCTGGAGGTGGATTATATAACATAGATGTTAATTTGGGGGTTGATTAAATGATTAAAATGTGAGAACAATGACTGATGCAGTTCAACTAAAATCTTTTCCCTTTCCCATTAAATGCCAAAGGTTTGCAGATTTAAAATTAATATTTAGCAACATGTGAATTATATACTAAAATGTAAGCAGTTTCTTAAAATATTCTGAAATACAACATAAGCCACAGTCATTGCATCTGCTTATCCATATCCATTTGTTGAGAAAAAAGTTTACATTTATAAGACCTTGAATCAGATCCTATTGTCTCTGGGAATGTAACCTCTGGAGATTTAAATCAATATTTGTAATCTTTTGAAATCTTATTGAAGATTAACTCCTCTATTGCAGTTTGGATTGCATGACCAAAGGAAAAGCAAACTTAAAAGGTAATTATAAAACTTAGTTCACTAAAACAGCGTTTCCCAACCTTTCTACATGGGAAGCCCAGCACACATGGGATTCGCCCGATGGCAGTCGAGTGTGCAATTTGCCCGGCATGTATGATTTATTAGGTGGCTGTCGTATGCGACTCACCCTGTGCACATGACTTGTCTGGCAGCCATCGAATGAATGATTTACCTGACAACAGCCTGCCACTTGCGACCCAGTTGCCAATAGGCCCGTGGCAAGTGGCCAGGGGGTCAGCAGACAGGACAAATTTTTTTTGGAAAAAGCAATATACATGAATTGTCGATTAGTAATTCCTTGAATTTGTGAGAATGGAGTCCACCATGTGGCAACAACATGTTCTGGGGTCCGCAGCTTGAAAAAGATTGAAAACCTCTTCAATAGGCATGACCCGGTAGTGGGCCACAGCCCACAGTTTGGGGACCCCTGCACTAAAGATTGTGATGAAAGATTATTTATTTTCACCATCTTTAAGTCCAATGTAAGTTCTTGGTTTTGGGTTTATAGTAGACCAGAATGAGTAGAGATACATGGTTTCAGAATACCTGAATTTTAGAACAAATGGATAGGATAAGAAACTGGAACCAGCATTTTGGAACTCATATTGCATAAAAATACAAGACCGATTACTATTGAAACTCAATAGAAATAAGTAAAAATAACTTGAGAGTATAATGCAGAAGTAAAATAAATTTAGTATGCTTAATACAAACTGCTATTTGCAATTTAACAACACTATTTATCAGCTGAAGCTCCTCTCCCAATGGCTGCTGTTGGATGAGAACCTTTTGTCTCTCACCCATGATCTACTGTGTAATGCTGCCAAAGCTGAGTTTTTTTGACAGCCTTGCCTCCTGGATTTGATGAGGGCATTTGATGACTCTTGGATAGCTGCAAACCTACCCAGGAGAGGGAATCTTGAAGATTGCAGCTCCTTGTGAGGGAGTGGCTGAAGAATTAGGGCCTGTTACATTCCTCTAGACCAACAGTCATTTTCATAAGCAAGTCAGGCCTTTTAACTATCATGTTTTGAACTTTGCTTTGCTTCTGCTTTTTATCTGTAAAGTTTAATTGACTGGTTGAATGCTGATTTATTTCAGCCCCTGCTGGATGTTATCCCTTTTTCTTTTTCTTTTCCTTCTTTCATTTATTTGAAAACTTTCATTAACTTCTGCCTTCCGTATGGAAGCATGCATGTGACTTTGGATTTGTACTTTATTAACTTGCAAAAACATTTTGGATTCAATGGCCAGAAAATATATTCCTGTCTTTTTTGCTGCATCCTTGTTCCCTCCTGCTTTGAGCCAACAACAGACCAGATTACAGGGAGAAAAGGGGGCTACCATCTGATGGGAAAATAGATTTGGGGTAAAAAGATGCAGTTGATTTTTTTCTAAAAAGCTGTGATGAACTTTTAACAGTGATGCAAAATATTATAAAAAAACAGACACCACACCTTTTAAGTCTACAAGAAGAATTTATTTCTAAAACAGCAGATTCATTGAGAAGAAATACAGATATGGGAGTGGCACAGATGGTAGAGAAGAAGGAAAGTGATTCCTCAGCCATGGGCTGTCAAGGAAGAAACATAGACTCAAAAATTATAGCGCTGACTCCATACACTTCCCAGAAGCTTAATACTGTACCTTTAAATAGCAATAGAGAACTCTCTGGGTTGACAAGTGGCAAATGATTTTTCTTCAAGGGGTTTGATGAAAAGTGGGAATTGAATTTAATATATCTAACTGAGGAACAATCTTATCTGAAATTTTGGGGGAAAATAGTTTGACTTTGGAGAGTGGGCCTAATTTATTTAATCAATGAGCAACTGATAAGAAATAACGTAAAGTGACACATTTGGATATTTATCCAGGACCAATTAAAGTTAATATTTGGAAAGATTTGGAATTTAAAACACGGTAGATTTTCTGCAAGTTGATTACAATAAGTTGTTTACAGAGGGTCTTGGAATTTTAACTTTGTCTTCTTTCTATTACTGTTCACAATGTTTATTACCTTTATATTATTACATAATATCCTTATTATTATTGCTTTTTCTGTTGACTACTTTGTTATCAATATAGTTTACCAATGATAAACTAACAATTTGTAAGTGGATTTGGTAGCTTAACAGTTTTTGACATGAAATAATGTAAAGAAACATTTGGAACTTTAACTTTGCTTTTATCTTATTACTGTTCACAATATTTATTACTTTTATATCCTTACAAATATGTTTATCATCATTGCTTTTTCTCTTAACTACTTTATTATTAACATAGTCTGCCAGGCTAAAAATTTGTAAGTAGATTTAGCAGAAAATTAAAACATTTTTTTTATCTGTTTTGCTAGGAGTGGGAAGCCAAAATTGTTGTATCATATTAATCAGAATTCAACAAGGGAAGAAGTTGTGTGTGTGTGCTTTTTTGTTTTTGTTTTTAAATACAATTTTTTAGTCTTTAAATGTCTTTTTGATGTGATTTTATTTTTTGTTTTTTTAATATTTCAGTATTCTCTATTTTAATCTATTTCAATAAATCTTGTTAAAATGAAAAAAATCTAATGCTATTTATCAAAGTGATTATAATCAGTTTGTTAATGTCAGCTAATAGCGAATACAGTGGATTGATTCATAATTAAGCTTATATTTCAACTAATAAATTTGGCAATTAAAAGTCCAATTATGTATTTTGAAAATATGGTGTATTTATACAAAATTGGGACATTCATTAACTATATGTATTCAAAACGTTATGATTTTAAAAAATAATATTGTGAAAATACTATGACGAGTGTCCTGAATCAAAGTTTTTTTTCAAATGAAATAAAAATGTACTTTAGATTATGGGGTCATCATAGTAAGGCAGTATTATGTGATCCACTACGAACATAATACAGTTTATAGTTTATAGATAATCTGCTTACCTAAATTGCTTAACAATGAAAGGAACTAACAAAATGGTTGTGCAAATGTACATTTCATCTCAAATTAATTTTTCTGAGATTCATAAAATGTGAAATTTATAGGAAGGTTTGGATGATTGTGAATATGGTTTTATACATACCAGTATCTGCTGAGACTGGCAATAGTAAAATTGTCAAATCAGTCACTTAAACTAAGGGAGGGGAAAGCATATATGAAATGTTAAATGGCTCTGTCGAAGACAGCATTTTAATTTTATGCTAATACAAATTTATACCAATCAAACATTTTGCAAAATCATTCAAAGTCAAGACACACCATCACAAGGTATAATACCTTCTTGCAGTGATGCTGCATAAAGGAGAATCTTTTAGAAGATCGTATGACTAGGACCTCTCCTAGATAAGATAGGAAAAGGTGCTCTTTCCATATAATTGGGCCTCATGCCATTTAAGGTTTTAGAGGTGAAGAAGAAGTATTGTAAGTCTTAGTCTTATACTAAAGTAATTAGTAGAGGCCAAAGAGGTAGTGAAGCTCCTTAAGAATTGATATGATAGTTAGGTATCTAAATCAAATTCCAATTTTTAATTTCTGTAGAATTTGACAATGTAAACTATTCACAGCCAACCTCAAATATATTAATTACAGTGGTTCAAATTGTAATTTGTTCCTGAAGCAAAGTTGTTTTCCATATTATAAATGTTCTTGTCGATACTGTGGATGAAGCTGACAGAGAATGGTCAGAGTTACCAATATCAGTTGGGTCTCTAGGGTCAATGGTAGATTAAGAAGCACTCTAAGTTGTGCACTTATGTCTATAAAGAAAACACAAGGTCATCTGAAACAATTATCCTGGTCTATTAATTGCCACCAAGATTCATTTTCAGTTTTTCGCTCTCTAGACTACACCAAGTCACGACATAGGCTGAGCACTTCTAAAATATCATTTGATTAGACAACATACAGAAATAGAATTGAATGTAATATGTCCCTAGTAGTCTTCCCAGATGAACAGAATAAAATAATGAAATAAAGTCTCTTTTGTTGTTAGATTTGGATAAGTAGGTTTGACTATTTAAAGATATCGATTGTGGCTGTGTTACAAATATGCAAGGGTGGAAAAGCCTTTAAACAGAAGGAAAAAGAAGATAATTTTTTTCATTCCTGTTCTACAGAGATGGCCCAAAACATTTTGCTTCCTGAGAAAGAATAGTACAGTAATGAGATCTTCACCAACTTCACGGAACTTAATCACAGCCAAAATATTTTGATACATAATGCCCCAAATCCTTAAATCCCTTAAATATTTTCTTTCCTCTAATGCAGTAAAAACACAAACCTTGTTAATAAATTTACTGCCCTTTTCTTACTTAAATACTATTCTCCTCTGCATGACACCTTAACTTCAGTTAAAAAAATCTCAGATATTTTCAGAACAACAATGCATTAATCCTTTTTATCTAAATATTACACAGACTGTATATGTATCAGCAGCAAAGAGAAAACTAGATGCAAATGTTAGTTATTCATTAATGTAAATCCAATTGTTCTTGATCGTGCTTGTTAGATCTGGAACGCTGGGGTTCGAAGAGACAAGGAAAGAAGTGATACAATATAACATTTATTCAAGTTACAGGGTGTGCATAGAACTGGCGCTGGCCAGGCGGGCTGTGCTCTTTAAGCAAAGTCAAATCTGGCACACTGCCAATCAGCTTCTCGGAATTTCCCGCAGCCAGGAAATCCCTCCCTGATCCTTATTAGAATCCAACAGTGCTAACCTAATCGTGCTGTGCAAAAGTGAATTGACAAACCTGTCCTTGATGTATATTATATATTCTTAGATACCTAGTCCCACCTGATTCTTTTTCAAATGTATTGTGTGATATCTTTGTAAAATAGGAAGTTAACATATCAGTGCTATCTAGAAGAACCCACTGTTAAATTAATGACATAGAATAGAATAGAATAGAATAGAATAGAATAGAATAGAATAGAATAGAATAGAATAGAATAGAATAGAAT
>JANHFO010005466.1:572061-587999 GCA_032468095.1 Pareas carinatus
ATGGTTATAAGTCATAGGAGGGGAGGGGAAGAGGGGAAGAAAAAAAGTGTTCAATGTTTGTACCTGTTTTATTTCTCTTACTATGTATGTGTTTATAAAACTTTTAAATAAAAAAAAACATTTGTGGCAAACCATGTCACAAAACACATTCATCATGCCATACAATTTTTTTACATATAGGTTTGGGACAATCTATATTGAACAGTCATAGAATATTAGTAATCATTCTACAAGTCAAACTAGAATACTAAAGGAGGCAACTATTATATATTTTAAGAAGTAAGGAACAGTTATTGTCATACAAATAAGAGAATAGGTAATAGGAAAGATGAGAAGTGTAATAATGATATATTTCTACTATTTCTCCCCTGTTGTGAAGTTAGTTATTTAGCAAGTTGATAGCATGGGGGAAGAAACTGTCTTTGTCTCTAGTTGTTTTGGTTTGCAATGACCTGTATCAGTGTTCAGGGAGAAGTTGAAACAGATTATGGCCCGAATGTGAGGGGTCAATAATTATTTTCACAGCTCTCTTTCTGGCTTGTGCAGTGTACAGTTCTTCAATGGTTGGAAGATTCGTAGCAATTAATTTTTCTGCAATTCTAATTATTCTTTGAAGTCTGTGTTTATCTTGTTTGGTTGCAGTGCCAAACCAGACAGCAATTGAAGTGCATACAACATGTGTACGATATCATTCTGTAAAAAATGTAATGATGCCACATATAAATGTTATTATTTGTATAATTACATCATCTTGTACCTGTTATAATTTGTACTTTACCTGTGTCCCCTCCCTGCAGGCAATTACAAAACATACCATTGGCCTCAAGCATAATAAGAATAGTAAAAGGCGAAAGATTTATATGATCTGAAGAGAAACCAGAAAGGGAGTCTCAGATGGCCATTTCTAGCTTATTAACTTTCATCAGCAAGGCATACCCTTTATGGAATTTGAATCTAGGCTGAATGAGTGTCTTAGCCACTGAGTCATAGATTCTTTCTCTCTTTGTTGGCTTGTACCTGGTATTTTTTCTGAGTACAGATGGGAGCAAACTTCTCCATTTTGCCTTTCGGCCCCATACTAGGGACTTTAGCAGGTCTGTCTCTAGAGACAGCAAGAGGTTTTACAAGCTAGCAAAGAAGGAGAGTGGCCATTTCTAGCTTATTAGTTTTCATCAGTGAGGCATACCCTTTATGGAATTCATAAAAAATTCAATGAACTTTTATGAGAAATAACTTGAAAAATATATTTTTTTCTTAGATTTGGAATAAAAAATATAGTAAAAGGACATCTAGTGGTAAAAGAAAATATTGTAACAACATTGAAAGACTAAAAAAGTTGGGGAAAGTTTTGACCTTGAAAATACCTAGTGTAAACAAAATTTATCTGACTTTTTGCATGAGAAACTTTATATAATTATATTTTAAGACTCCAGTCACAACTGCAATAGAAACTATTGGAAACATTATTTATTTTTTAAATGGAACTTTTAGATTAGCCTAAGGTAGCTGGCTTTCTTCATAAATTGATAGTATTTACATGAAGAAAAAAGAAAAATGAGCATATCAAATTCTACTAAACTTGCAAAAAAAACCTCTCCTCTGCAGGAACAACACCCAGTTCCAGCCAGGGCACCATTGAATTAATGTTACAGAGAGAAAAATTAGATACTGTTCAAAGAATAATGCAGGATACATTGTAGCTTATTCAAGAATTAATACAAAATATTCATGTAGAGATAAAAATAAATCATGAAGAGACAAAAATAAATTTTGATAACCTAAATCATCAAATGTTTGATATAAAGGATCAATTTGATAACCATCAACCAATGATTGTTAAACATGAACAAATAATTCAAAATATGGAAAATAAATCAGAAGAAACTGACAAATATGGAGACACTAATTCAAGAAAATGTAGGAACTAGAGCTAGCCAATCAAAATCTAGAAGGAGAGTGGCAGCCCTGGAAATGGAGAAGGCAGTACATTATCTAAGATTTCAAAATATCATAGAGGATAAGGAGCAGATTACAACAGAAGTAGTCATAAATTTATTAGCCGAAGTCTTAAAAATAAAGCAGAAATGCGAGTTGAAATTGATGAGATATTTAGAATGAATACAAATTGCGCAAGGAGAAACAAATTACCTAGGGAAGTCCATTTTCAATATGACAAAGGAGATTGAAGTACAAGATATGTGGAGAGAAACTAATTTAGTAAAACAACAATACACATTTTAGTCAAATAGTCACAAATCCTGGTCCAGAATTGACATGATTTGGATGATGGCTGATTTTAAGAACTAATATGCAGGAGATTGATATTGATTGAGGCACATGGGCAGATCATAATCCTCTAAAAATGACATCGAAAGGAATACAAAGAAAAATGAGATGGACTTTGAATAAATCTATATTAAAAGAAAAATAATTTATAGAATTAGCAAAAAAAATAAATTGTATTCTTTTTTAAAGAAAAAAAGATACAACATTACAAAATGTGTGGGGTACATCTAAAGCATATTTTAGAGGAGTAGCTATAACATATATGGGGAAAAATAAAGACAAAAGAAAAATATACATTGCTAAAGGAAGATTTTTAAAAACTAGAATTAGAATTACAAAAATATTCACATTCTTTTTAAAAAAAACAATTGGAAACAATAAAGCACAAATTAAACTTAATGGAATCAGAAAACTTGGCAAATTAAAGTGCAAAACATTTTTTTTTGAAAATGGAAATAAACCAGGAGGCTGGTTAGCTTATAAACTCAAAAAACCAAAGGAAAAAAGATAAATAACTTTGTAGATGAAAAGGGCAATTTACAATTTAAAAATGAAGAAATAAAGACAATTAAAGAATATTATCAAAAATTGTATGATGCAGAAAAGACTTCACTGGAAAAAATAATTCAACATATGGAAAAAAATAATTTACCAAAAATTCCAGAAAAATTAAAACTATATTAAATGAAAAAATAACATTGACAGATTTGATGGAGGTTATAAAAAAGACAGAAAAATGAAAAAAAAAACACCGGGACCAGATGGCTTACCAGCATAATGGAATAAATGTTTGAAAGAGACACTAAGTATACCATTAAAAGATATATGTAATGAACTTTTTCTGGAGGCTAAAATCCCAAATATGTGATTAGAAGCAAATATTACTTTAACATCAAAAGAAGATTCAGACTTGACACAGATAAAAAATTATCAACTAATATTCCTTTTAAATGTAGATTATAAAATATTTACTTCATTAATAGCAGAGAGACTGAAATGATTTTTAATGGAATTTATACATCCAGACCAAAATGGGGTTTTGTTTTTTTATCATAGAGACAAATTAAAAATAACTTGAGCATTATAATGAGCGTATTGGAATATTATGAAATGCATCCAGGAAAACGACTGGCAAATAATGGACTTTGGACAGAATTTCATAAATATGATTGAAACAATATATTATAGATAAACAAGAAAAGTAATGGTAAAAAGAGATTACACAGAGAATTTTGAGACAGGAAAAGTTACAAGACAAGGATGTCCTCTATCTCCATTGATATTTATTTTAACTTTGGAAGTCTTAAATAGAAACATAAGACAAGATACAGAAATTAAAGGATTAAAAATAAAGGGAAAAGCTTATAAACTGCATTTGCAGATGATTTAGTATTTATTTTGGAAGCACCTCTAGAGATGATTCCAAAATTATTGGAAAAAATAGAACAATATGAAGAGATAGCAGAACTGAAATAAAAAGGAAAAACAAAAGTGATAGTTAAACTTTTTACAGAGAAACAAAAAAGAAAAATGTCAGAAAAAATAGATTTGCAAATAGAAAATGTGTTCCAGCATTTATTTACAAGGACTACAACTGTCTACAAAAGGGAAAATTCAGTCTAATTTTTGAAGCTGTGTCCCAAATGTAAGATCACATCATGACATAGAGTAACTGATGTGAGAGTTTCAGCTTTGTATCTTTTAACTATTTTGTACCTTTGGCTAAAAGGGCAATTTCTCTACTTGGTCTGGCCCCACTAATTCTACATAATAGCATCCAGTTTACCTAGGACAAAAGTAGTGGAGAGACCAGCTCTGCCTTTTAGCTAGAACTTGTGGTAATAATGGATTCCATAAAGCTAAAGCAGGTCAAGAGACCATACTATAAGGATATCCAGAACAGGTGCCTTGATACTAAAGTCTGGGACTTAGGCTGAAAAAGCATACTGTATAGAAACCCTTTTAATTTGATATTCATTTATAAATTTTGGACAAGACGTTTACTTGGACCTTTCCACCAGCTTTCGTTGCAAGCAGATTAGTGAAATTCACTGCTTGATAACCAGGGCTGTGTGGTTAAGAAGAGCTGAAGTCAGTCAACACACTCCTATATTGTTCCTCTTATAGCACCCCCACTGAGAATTCAACATTTCTCTTCCAGCTAATTATAATTGGTTGATTTGTAGAGTTCTTCTGATTTTAATTATGCATGATGTTCATGGGTTAGGAATGTATGCTTTATGTTTTGCTCTTTGAATTTTTTGTGTCTGTAATTAATGATTGTACTAGGTTTTTCCATCTATGTTTCTGGACCCAGTATGCTCAGCAAAAACATTCTTAGAAATTAAATAGTAAATTATTCCTATTTAGTTAATATTGCAATCCAGTTTAGAATTGTACCCAGAAAAATGATAAACTGAGTTTATAGAGACAATTTTGGAAAGTTAGAAGAATGAAACAATATATCTTTCGGATATTTTTTAGAATTGTGTTCAATAGATTGGATATGGCCACTCCAGCAGCCATTTTATGTAAAGTGCACAGGAAAGCACTCAATATTTCAGATTTACACATCACTCTAAAAAGTAGACAATAGTTAACTTTTGACAAACGTATACCAGGCTTAATTAGGAATTATACCGTTTTACATATTGCTTTTTACTCTTACAATTCTTTATTCATATAAATCTTTGTTATCGCAATACCGACGTGGATCATCTTACTTTCCTTCCTTTAGAAGCATGCTGTTTGAACTGCTGTAGAGTCTCTGATCTATATATGTAAACTAAATATCATTTAAATCATCTGTGCCATAAAAACATGGATGTGGAAAGTCAAAGGAGAATCAGCAAGTTCTTTCTTAGCCGAAGAACATCTTTCAAAATCTAGATTTTCATTTGGAGATGATTGCCAAATTTTGCTTTCATACTGTTTAGCAGATAACTGCCATTTAAGGTGTAGTTAGGACAAGAAAGCAAAAGAACAAAAATCAATATCAATAGCACTTAGACATATGCTATTCCTTCATAGTGCTTTACAGCCTTCTCTTAGCAGTTTACAGAGTCAGCATATTGCCTGAACAATCTGGGTTCTCATTTTACCGACCTCAGAAGGATGGAAAGCTGAGTCAACCTTGAGCTGGTCAGGATAGAATTTCTGACAGTGGGTAGATTTAGCCTGCAATACTGCATTCTAACCATTGTGCCACCACATCTCCTGATCTATTTATATGTTTGACTTATTTTTGACAAGTTTTTAAAATGTTACTTTGCAACTACCACTTACTTCCTGCTACAGTATGCCAGGAAGCTCCATTTACGGTTCCATCTTCCTTCTGGAAATCCTCTGTATGACATACTCTTCGCCGAGCATCCGTCATTAATCGATGAGTAGAGGCATATGAATAGGCCAGCCATCGAAATACATGGTCATCTGGAGTAGGTGTGTGCTCCTGTGTTTTCCAGACTGAGCGGACCATATCATAGGGATAGGCAACTACAAGCTCCCCTCCCTGTAAATTTCCTCCAAGCACAAAAGGATTTTTTTCCATCCATGCTATCACAGCTCGTGTTTCAACTGCAACCTGTGAAATAGAAAGCATATAGAATAAACTAGCTTTTCAAGAAACTCTCTGAATAAACAGACATAATTGCAATTTTATAATCCAAAGGCAACACAGCCCATTTGCTTCTTCACATTGTTTTGATTGCGGAGTCTGTAACAGTCAGTCAATGCAAGAAAAATATCAAAGGGAACTTGAGTAATGTTAAAAGGAATGTATATGGAAGTTTTAATGATTCTTGCTAAAAATGACCATAATAAACATTTCAGCATGATAAAAATCAGAAACAGATTGTAAAATGTATGATTTCCAAATCACTTTGGAAATAAATGTGTATACAATCTGCTGGCAGAGAAAAATAAGGAATCACTAAAGGAGTTTGGGGAAGGTTTAAATTCAGATTTGGAAGGAGCCCTGCTTCAAACTACCCAATTTTCAAATCTGTTAGAACTGGTTGTGTTCGGTTTTAGGTGTCTACCAAAACTGAACTACACTGATTCTTTATTAACAAAAATACAAGATGTTTAAAAATTCATTTTTAGGAGATATTAGTTACAAGAACCAACGTTTGAAATTGATATATGATAAGAACAATGTTACATCTTCCATTAATAGCAATTTACATGAGTCAGTGTGGCATTGCAATTAGCATTATAGAAGATATTATTTTAAAAAGTTCTTCAGGGGTGCTTTAAACATGTAGTCAGAAAAGTTAAGATGCAGCACATAAAAGAGGGTACAGCTTCAAATTCTGTGGTTGCCACCACTTGATTTTTTTTTAAAAAAGAAAATCATTCTGGAAACCTGGTTCTTGACCTATTGGAATCTTTTTAGCCTAATGTTATCAGAATGATATGGTAAAAAAACCCAGAGTAAGCTAAATTATACATTATAAAGTACTTGAAATCTATATTTTAGATTGCAGCATTAGACGTAGATTATAGAAAGATCAACAATCTAAATTGTAAAATTTAAAATTATGCATACTGTGATAGGTTGTGTGCTGTTTTATGATGAAAAGAATTGAGATAATTTTTCAACTATTCCAAATTACTTGACATTTTTCTTTGTAAAATTTCTACTTACTGTAGCATTTTCAGACAGATACCATTCCGGAATCGGAATTTGATGATTTGGGACCTTTTTCAGAGGTCTTCTACGATCTTCAGATTCCCAGAGGAGTGTATTTAAATCTGGGAAGTTATTGTTGATATCAATGCCATCCTGAGTCCATCGTCCTAAAGACCAGCCTCCTAATTCAGAACCCTATAATACAATGATCAGATCATTTGACTTATTTTTTAACTTCAAGTATTTTGGAAATATAATGACAACCCTATGTATTTTTCTTACTAATAAAACCTATCTTCTATGTGGGTGGTAAAATCAGTAATTTTGGTTTTGAAAATGAATTGACTAAAATACCACAATCTTTTGCATTCTTTGTTTTTCTCCACATTATAATTTGAACAACTGGGCAAAATATCTGACTTAAATCCACATTTCAATAGGATGCAAGCATGATTAATTTAATTCACATTAAATTAAAACCCTTATCCCCAACACTTTGATATTTTGTTGGACTTGTTTTTAGTACACTTTTGAATATGATGATTCCTTCTTTTCTGTTATTAAAAATGTCCTGGTTTGTATATCATTAAATCTACAGCAAAGAATGTGAATTCTGTCAAAACTTAAAATGCCACTTTGTAAATAAAAAACAACATTGAATAGTAATTGTATCCAGAGGCAGTTGCAACTGAATTTCTGCATAATTGATCCCCAGAAATGTGATGCTAGAATTCTATCAACAAATACTAATAACTTAATAGAAAGGGAGAAAGTAATGGTGGTAGCATCCAGCTAACCTTGACCAATCTTAGAATACTAAGCAGGGTTGGACATGGTTTAAATTTAGATGGGAGATCCGCAGGACATTCCAAAGCCATAGGCTACATTAGGAAGTTGAATAATCCTGAAAGAAGGCACGGACAAACTCCTTTAGCATCATTGCCAAGAAATTACAAGAGTATGTTTTAAAAAAAAGTTTTGTTGAAGAAGATTTTACACATAGTGTACACATTCAAATAGAATCGGGAAGCTGTGGCTCTCCAAATATTATGGGATTTAACTTCTAGTATCCCTCACCACTAGATCCTATTGGCTGGGCTTCTGGGAGATGTGGCCTGACCACACTTGAAGATCCAAAGGTTCCTTACTCTACTTTTAAGGATTCCATACTCTTATTTTCAAATGCAGGACAATTCTACACATATGTCTTCCATGTAATAGTTGGTAAAGCCCAATAAAGAAGATAAAGGAAGCAAGAATTATATAGACATCAGTAAGATATGTTTAATGCTACCCTGGAGTAAATATAATATCTCAGAAATTCCTATAATAAATTCCTCATTTATAGTAAATTAATTAAGGCATAATTTTTTGAAATATTTAAGGTGCCACCTGAACTGAATTGTTATTTATAATGCAGGGTCTTTCTTTCTCTCATCCTCCCCACAACTTTCATACAGGTTCCATTTCTTCAAACTATCACAAGACCAGGGTGGTATGGAGGATATCTTACATATATTTTATTCTGTTTATAAATGTATTTCTGCACAGCAGTAAATGTAATAATCTGCTGGCACAGTGGTTAGAATGCAGTATTGCAGGCTAACGTTGCCTACAGTCTGAGGTTCAATCCTGATGGGACTCAAGCTTGACTCAGTCTCTTATCCTTTCGAGGTGGTTAAAATGAGGATCCAGATTGCTGCGGGCAATATGCAAATAATGTTTCTACATTGTAAATCATCCAAAGAGTGTTATAAAGTGCTATGGGGCAGTATATAAGCCTAAATGCTAAATGCTATTGCTAATATGCTATTGCTATTATGATTGAGAACAATTAAAAAAAATCAGGAGCACAATAATATTCCTGTAAAATACTGCCTTTAGAAAGAACCAGCCTATCTAGTTTAAAATAAAAACATTCTTTATACACAGTTTAACAGCAAAGTTTGTTTAAGGAAGGCCTTTCTCATTGCTTCCTCTGACATTCATTTTTCCTTTAATTGTACTTATGCTATATAGGCATTTTTGCCACTAAAGAAATGTTTGACTAGGTTGTCAAGTTAAGTGAATTACTGGAAGAAATGAAAGACTAATCAAACAACATCCAAAAAGAGCTGCCACAAAAATCTTTTAATGGTCCAAGCTATTTCTATTTCGACATTAGAATCTTGGAATATAGATATTTCAAAATATCATGCTGGCAATTTGAAATCAACATTTGGCAGTGTATATACCTATAGTGATTACTTAAGAGAATGAAGTAAACATTTAATAAAGCATATCATTTTGGGTTGTATCCAAATTAAAGCAAGCCTCAGGAAAAAGATGTGGCTCTAATTTGTCGTGATTTCTAAAAAATGGACAGCAAAATGTCAGGCTATTTTAAAATGGAAGCACATGAAAACTGCAGCAATATCTTATAATATACATTTTACAGTTAAAAAGAAAAAATAAATTCCCTTTTACCACAAAGTGAGCTGTTCCTAGGCACCTAGCAGATTTTGAAAAAGTATGAATTAATATTACCATAAAATACTGTTCTGTAAACTGGAGTGGGAAGTAAGAAGATAGCATTGGGAAACCACTTTTATATTGCTGCCCTACCTCACCTCAAATCACAGAGACTTTTTCATGTAGCCATGTGATTGATTGATTGATTACATTTGAAAGCAGAATTTGTCATGATGTTTTACAACTTTACCCCTTCATAGGCCTTTTCATATCCATCTGGATTGATTGAAGGAAGAAGATGAATCCTAGTATTATCAATGAGATGCTTAATGCGCAGATTCCCAGCAAGGTATTCTTGGCACATAAACTGCATTAACAAAAGCAGTAGCTCACGCCCAAGCACCTCATTCCCATGAGCCCCTGCCATGTATCGAAATTCAGGTTCACCTATTCAAAACAAAAAAGTTGGCAAATTAGTGTCTTAATTTGGTCCATTTTTGCAAATTATTCTTACTCTGAAAGTCAAGGGTGGATTTCTAATTTATTCAGGAGCTTGATGATATTTATAAAAACTTAGAAGGTACCCAAGGGATTTTATTTTGCTTCTTGCTTTCAAAATTTTTTAAGACATTCCATGCTACTCAGTGTGACAGAAGGCTGTCTCAACATTTCTTTCCAGGGAATGGTCCAGAATGTCTTGGAATTATGAGACATAATTTTGTTTCCAAGGAACAGACACCTGCAGATTCTGTGGAGTAAGCTTTTTGCCTCTCTCAACCAGCAACTTGAGCACCTTTGGAGAAATATGTTACATGCTTAGACATTACTCTCAAAAACACATTTAAGGACACATACCTAGAGGAAAGCTGTAATATGAGCCCTATGCTGTCATGGGTCCTGCAGAACTTTTTAAAAGTTTTTAACAAGCAGTAAGAGAGACAAAGAAAACCACTTTATAGGGTTTTCACCTTCTTTCTATATTTTTTGAAATGGTCCAAAAGACTGTTTTTGTATTTTCCACATAGCTTTCATTTTATAAGAAGAGATTTCAAGGGAGTTCTCTTTTCATTGCCTATGAGAAAAACTATGCAGAATTATTTGTCCATCTTCAGACAACAGAATAATATCTCTTTTGATTAAGACAATGTGTCTATTTGTCAACTCTTTTTTGACTGACAATTGTTTCCGGGCTGTTATCTTTTTTTCATATTTTCTACATCAGGAGTGAGCAATCATGTGTTCTAGGTTGCACTCACCCTTGTATCTCTTTTAGATAAGATTTTTGCTTATGTTAAGTGATTTGAAGGAGTTAAAAGAAACATTTTTATGTTCAAAAATTGAAGCAATCCTTTTCAGCTTAAGAGACTCCTTTTGTCTTTTAATCGCCAACCAATATCCATATACTCTGTGGAACTGGGGGAGGGGGGAACCCATCTGAATTAAAGTGTATATAACCTATGGATGGAAGAAATTTATCCTGCTGGTTTTAGTAGAATAACTCCTAGCAGAAAACAAAAATGATTTTCTTGTCAGGCTCTAAAACACAGTAAAGGAAAAAGACAGAATGAATCCTGGTATTGCCTATGATTAGTTTTAATAAAAGCAATATCAGCATTTAATAATATTACAAAACAAACTGATAGTTCTGTTTGGTTTTCAATATATTTTTGCAATAAATGTGTATGTGTGAGAGAGAGTGAGAGACAGACAGACACAACAGAGTCTGTACATGTGTCTATCTGTTTGTGTTATGTGTATTCATATCCAAGGTAAAGGTCTTTATGAACAGTTTCATAAAGCATCTCAAAAGTAAATGTGGCCAAATAACCCCAAAGCACTGCATCTGGAACATGACTTATGAACTATTTCCTGCATTTAGAAGATACATTTGTTAGTTATTCAATTCAATTAAGTCATCTCAATTCAATTCCTCTTCACTTTCCATCTCTTCTCTCCTTCTTGAAGAAACAAAATCAAAACATTATTTGGGGACTTGGAAAAAGGAGCAAATTGCTTAGAAAGACTTAATTCCAGTCATTTCACCAGGATTCTCCAATTTCACTTCAGGGAAATACAGAATCTGCAAAGAGATCTAGAGTAACCCAGGAGGTTTTATCCAGCTCAATCTGAAGAACTAAAATGAGCATATTTTTATATATCAGTCATATAATTCAGCTGATTTATAGTTTTCTTTAAGCTGTAGAAACCATTTAGAAATCAGCTCATAAAACAACATTTATAATATTTGCTTTTAGTAGAAGCCTGAAGAGATTTTTGTTTTCTTTTTAAAAGCAATATGTACCTTATTAATGTTTGGTTTAATCTTTCTAGCCAGAGATTACTCATTTATTTATTTATGAGATGTATATTCTAGGAACTGTAAGATCTATGAAATCTAGAGAGAGTCGACTTCTGGTTCTGGTTCCCAGCAAATGTCCTTTTGTCCCACTGCATTGGGGACCGTAAAGGTCCAAAGTTGCCCCAGAGAGGTGACTAAAGAGGGAAGCGAAATTGGAAGGAGTGCTTGACAGCAGTCAGCACAAACCAAATGGCTTTTTTCTCATTCTCCAAGCGGCAGAAGAGGTGCTTCAGAACGCCACAAGCCCGGAACCAAGGACAAAAACAAAAATCAAACTGAAGTCTACAGAAGTCAAAGAAAGGAATCTAACAGCCTGGTAAGAAAAACTTTTTTTTATCTCATGTACTTTCTTTGATAGTGGCATGTTGAAAGGGCAAATCAATGATAAAAGTAATGCAATTCAGTCCAGTGAAGATTTGTAAGATGGTAACTGAAAGTGTAAAGGACAATAAGAAGACTTGGTAGAGAGGGGAACAGATCTGGAAAGTGGAGAGCCATGAAAGAACTTTAAAAATATTGGATGTTGAGAAAATAAATTTGGACTTGAGATTAAATGGAAGGATTAAAAACAGTATATGATAAAAGTTAAGATTTAAAAATTGAGAATCAGAGACTTGGAATTTGAGAGGATAAAATCTCAGACAAAATGGATCCTAAGCAGAAAGAAGAGAAAATGATGCAATCCACCTTAATGAATAGACTTTTTCAGATTGTTAAAGAACTGAGAATACAGAAAGAAGTATCATTGAAGCAACAAATGTAAAAGAAATTTGGGAGAGAAGAATTTAATAAGAATATTAGCAGGTGAAAGAGACTCAGGAAGAAAAGCAGAAAACAGAAACCTGCAAGATGTGGTACAGCCCGTACTGAGAGTAAGAAAATGGAAAGATCTGAGTCCTTTCTTAAAAGACTGCAAAAAGAAACACATTGTAAAAAAATTCTGCTCAAAAATGTATAGAGGTGGAAGTAATGGTTTGAGGGTAAAAGATGGAAACATCCAAATTGGTGAGACTAGAACTAAACAGCAATGCTGGAAGAAAAAGATTAAAGATCAAAGATGGGAAGAAGATTGTATGAAGTAATAATGTTATATGTTAAAGAGGTGTGGTGGTGGAAGGGTATTGGCTAGAGAATATAGTTATGATATAAAATAATTTAAAATAGAGATAAAAGAATAACTGAAATTGATTATGACTACGTTAATGGATTATGTTTCAAACGGAATGGTGTACTTTAAAGGGAAGTTATGATGTCACAAAAGCGAAATTAAGGGAACTAAGGTGGAGTAATTAAAATTAATTGTAAATGGGGTTAAAAGAGTGATAAGATAAATGAAATTGATGTCTGGTGATTGTTGAGCAAGGAATGTAATGTGGCCAAAATAATGTTGAAATGAATTGGAATTAGAAGTTGGCATGAAATGTTAAAAGGTTTAAAGGGAAGGTATGATGTCATTAAATTAAATTAAGGGAAAGAAGGTGAAGTACTGAATGTAACGTGGTCAAAACAATGTTGAAATGAACTGGAATTAGAAGTTGGTATAGAATATTTGTAAAAGGGAGATCCATAATTTGAAGAAAAATGGTCAAACTATCAAGTTACAAAATCAACAAAATAAGTTTAATTAATGAGGTAAATTATTCTCTGGCCCCCTTCTAAATAAATTGGAAAAAGTTTGGGTAAACTTGATTGTTAAAGTATTAAACTTGCAAAGTTAGTTAACTTTAATTGCTCCAGAATTGGGATAATAGAATAAATAAAATTGATTATAGTATGTTGATAGATTATGTTTTAAAAGGAATATGGTTTTCTGAAGCGAAGGTATGATGTCATAAAATTAGAAACTAAAGGAAATAAGGTGAAGCAACTAAAATTAATTGAAAGGAGAGTAAAATACTGAGAAGATAAATTAAATTGATTTGGAAAATGTTGGTGTTGAAGTAAAAAATTTAAAAGAAACCTATAATATTATTAAATTAAAAATTAAGATAGGGTGGAGTAATGAATGTTAAGTGGCCAAAACAATGTTAGGAAAAATAAATTGGATTTTTGAAGGAAATTGGTATTTTTTTTAAAAAAGGAGACGGATAGTTTGAAAAAAAATTATTAAATTATTGAACTAGAA
Organism: Pareas carinatus; assembly: GCA_032468095.1. NCBI lineage: Eukaryota > Metazoa > Chordata > Lepidosauria > Squamata > Pareidae > Pareas > Pareas carinatus. The sequence continues at coordinate 585,916 of JANHFO010005466.1, forward strand.
AATTTAGAAAACAAATTTAATTGATGAGATAAATTATTCTCTAGCCTTCCCTAAATAAAATGGAAAATTTTGAATAAAATAGATGTTTAAAGTAGTAAAATTGTAAAGGAAATAGAAGTTAAGTGTGGAAATTGGTTATTCTTAGTCACTCCAGAAATGGAAAGGAGGAGTTCAATTTAAGAAAAGAAGAGGAAGTAGGAAAGAAGAATGAGAAAGTGGAAGAAGGAAGGTGAAGAGATGAGAAAATAAGGGAAGGGGTTATAAAGAGGATGGGAAAAAGAGATATAATTAGAAAACTTGAAAGAAATCTGGATGCCAAATTTCCTCCTCCTTTCTTGAACACAATCTCTCTGAAGATGTAGGAAATCATTTTTGTTAAAGATAAAATTTGTGTTAAATCTCCTTCTCCCTTTTTGAAAAAGATATTGCTGGTAGAGACATAAAAATATCTTTCATGGATTTTGCCTTCATATTTGCTCATTATCTTCAGGTCTCTTAAAAACCTGTTTATATGTTAAGTAATGAGGTTTTCTTTCCTGACTACCATTGTATGTTTGTATATTTGTGTATTTGTTTATTTGTTTGTCTGAAATAAAAAAATATTTTTTGAAAAAGCTGGGTGGACTTCAACTCCCAGAATTCCCCCTCTTGTCATGCTGGCTGGGGAATTCTGGGAATTGAAAGTTCAGACACCTTAAAACAGCCAACAGAAGATTTCTTTCTTACATTGTCGAAATTTGAAATAGTATGAAATAGCAATTATCTCAGACTTCCTGGAACAGAGATAGGTGCCTATGTCTCTATTCAAACCATATATGTTTGACTATCTTCATACATTGAGAACCAATGTGACAATTATGAAAACTGCTTCTTTGTATTAAATTCACGTCAAAAAAGAGAGAAAGAAATCTAGAGAGGGTCAAGATGGATTTTGGGACTCTAAATGAATAGACATCAACCACAAGAACTATAAATACATATTTTTGAGTATTAAAGATTTCATTGTAAAGAAAAATATATGATTAATATCAGGAAATCTGAGCCTCTCTAAAGATGAGACTCAGATTTCCCGATATTAATCATATCTTTGGATGGTTTCTATTTATATTTATTTTCTAAATTAAGGAAAATATAATTAAGATTTCTCCCCCATATTTTGCAGTACTGTCGTTTTATAGGAACATGTCTCTACTGCTAACTAAATGCTATTATTAAACATTCCAAAACCACCCCAAAGCCTTCAGGTTGTTAATTTTGTCCAAATGTAATCCTAACCAATTTCGTGTTCTCCAGGATTGTCGGATATTTCAACAGCATACAACTTTAGCCCTTGATGACTTTTTCCAATATTGTAAATTCTTGTGATATTTGGACACATCTCATTTACCATCTTCATCAGCTGTAAAAAAAAACCAAACAAAATACATAATAACTGACTTGCAAATGGATTCAAACTTTTACCTCACCCTTGCTTTTTGTTCTCTGTTAAAAGTGCACATCAACTCTGATCCAAATCAAGCTGTCAGTTCAATTTGGATTAATGATTGAATTCAAGTTGGGAAAACAAGCTAATTCCATTTTCCGAAATTGATTTGAGTCATCTCATTGCATTTAGTGATTCAGTCAAAATTGCTGACGGGCTTGAAAAGCTGATTTAATTTATTCGCCCTTGAATGAAATTTTGAAACCAAAGCTTCACATAGTTCTAATCTATAAACTGTCTGTCTATTGACCTGTTTGAGATTTAGTCCTAAGAGATGTAAAAAAAATTAATAAGAGAGGTAAATAAACAATGGATTCCTTGATATTCTTCACTTACACTGTAAATTATTACAGGTTTTTTAATGATTTTTAGAATAAAAAAGATTGTATTTTTTGTTCTTTTTTCTATTTCTGCAAGGTGCAATATTATTATTATTATATATAATTTTATTTCTGCAAGGTGAATATTAGATACATAAAACAGTCTATTTTGTTTGTGTTTTAAAAAATTGAGTAGTCTCTTAATGTTGTTTTGGTCAAGTTGAGATGACGCAGACAAAGAAGCTGGAAGTCTGATCTTACACTGTTTGGAGACCCTAAGG
>JANHFO010005466.1:611465-624422 GCA_032468095.1 Pareas carinatus
AAACTCAGCTAGTTCGTTCCAAAACCCTCGTCGCTCTCCCTTCCGCTCTTCCATCTCCATCCCAGGCTGCAATTCTGACTGAAACCTGCACCACAATCATTTAATTAAAAAGTTTTCGCTCTGTTGTGAGTCCTCTAGTGGGAATTCTGAGTGACCTTTCCAAAAATCAGGTCAAAGGGTTTCTCTCCTGTGAGTCCTCTGGTGCTTCCCCAGACTGGAATTCTGACTGAATCTCTTCCCACAGATAGGACATTCAAAGGGCTTCTCTCCTGTGTGAGTCCTCTGATGTGTCATGAGGTGGGAATTCTGGCTGAAACTTTTCCCACAATCAGGACACTCAAAGGGTTTCTCTCCAGTGTGGGTCCTCTGATGGGTCACCAGGCTGGAATTTTGACTGAAATTTTTCCCACAATCAGGACATTCGAAGGGTTTCTCTCCTGTGTGAATTCTCCGGTGTATCTCCAGGTGGGAATTCTCACTGAAACATTTCCCACAATCAGGACAATCAAAGTGTTTCTCTCCTGTGTGGGTCCTCTGGTGGTTCACCAGACTAGAATTCAAACTGAAACTTTTCCCACAGTCAGAACATTCAAAGGGTTTCTCTCCTGTGTGTGTCCTCTGGTGGTTCACCAGGCGGAAATTCTCAATGAAACCTTTCCCACAATCGGGACATTCAAAGGGTTTCTCTCCTGTGTGAATCCTCTGGTGCCTAATCAGGTTGGAATTACGACAAAAATTCTTCCAACAAATAGGACATTGAAAGGGTTTCTCTCCTGTGTGAATCCTCTGGTGGTTCATCAGGTTGGAATCATGTCTGAAACTTTTTCCACAATCAGAACATTCAAAGGGTTTCTCTCCTGTGTGAATCCTCTGGTGGTTCACCAGGCTGGAATTCTGACTGAAACTTTTCCCGCAATCAGGACATTCAAACGGTTTCTCTCCCGTGTGAGTCCTCTGATGCTTAAACAGATTGGAATATTGACTGAAACTTTTCCCACAATCAGGACATTCAAAGGGTTTCTCTCCTGTGTGAGTCCTCTGGTGGTTCACCAGCCGGAAATTCTCAATGAAACTTTTCCCACAATCAGGACATTCAAAGCGTTTCCCTCCTGTGTGAATTCTCTGATGGTTAAGCAGACTGGAAGGATGACTGAAACCTTTTTCACAAATAGGACATTCAAAGGGTTTCTCTCCTGTGTGTGTCCTCTGGTGATTCACCAGACTGAAAGTATGACTGAAACTTTTCCCGCAATCACAACATTCAAAAGGTTTCTTTGCTTCATGAATTTTCTGGTGCCTCACCAGCTTACAATTACGAGGGAAACTCTTGCAACAGATAGGACATTGAAAGGGTTTCTCTCCTGTGTGGGTCCTCCGGTGAGTCACCAGATGGGAATTCTGAATGAAACTTTTACCACAATCAGGACATTCAAAGGATTTCTCTCCTATATGGGTTCTCTGGTGGGTCACCAGGCTGGAATTCTGACTGAAACTTTTCCCACAATCAGGACATTCAAAGGGTTTCTCTCTCGTGTGGGTCCTTTGATGGTTCACCAGGCTGGAATTCTGACTGAAACTTTTTCCACAATCAGGACATTCAAACCGTTTATCTACTATGTGAATCCTCCGGTGGACCACCAAGCTGGAATTCTTACTGAAACTTTTCCCACAATTAGGACATTCAAAGGGTTTCTCTACTGTGTGGGTTCTCTGGTGGGTCACCAGGTTTGAATTATGACAGAAATTCTTCCCACAATCAGGACATTCAAAGGGTTTCTCTCCTGTGTGAGTCCTCTGGTGGGTCACCAGGCTGGAATACTGACTGAAACCTTTTCCACAATCTGAACATTCAAAGGGTTTTTCTCTTGTGTGGGTCCTCTGGTGGTTCACCAGACTGGAAGTATGCCTGAAACTTTTCCCACAAACTGGACACTCACACAGTTTGTCTCTGATGTGAATTCTCTGATTTTTCTCCATGTTGCCAAGGTTGCTAAAGCATTCTCCACATTGGTAGCACTTGTTGGGCTTCTCTCCAGTCTTTCCATAAACCACAAGGGAGCTGATCTGACAAAATCCTTTGCCACATTGAGATAATATGTATCACATTTCTCCAGTTTGGATCCTCTTGTACATAATCAGCTGTGATTTGAAATCTGTGCTATTCCCGCAATAGGGACATCAGTGGAGCTTTTCCACCACTGATATTCTTTAGGAGGTAAAAAATATGAACAATTCTGTTTAGTGATGCTTTCATTCAAGTCCTTTTCTTCCTCACATGGCGAGGTCTGCATCAGTGTCTGCCCTACATGGCTTTCCTATTGACCTTCCCTCCCAGGTGATATTCCAGATATTTCCCTTTGCTGAATGAAAAATAATCTCCCATGACTTTTCATATAATATATCCTTGAGTTCTGCATAATCTATGTATTTGAGACGGCAATCTTTCTCTGTTTTCCCTCTTTTCTCTATCAGTTGCTCTAGGCGGAGGAGAATTGTGTTGTTTTTTGAAGGAATTGGAAAATATTTTGATTTCTGGCTTGATTTTCTTTCCTTTTCAGCATTGTCCAGGCTGCCCTTATTGCCATCTTCACTGTCTAAAAGATTCAAAGAAAAGGGTTGCTTTAATTGTTTATATAATGCTTGCAGATGATGAAAAAAAAGGAAAAATACATTACATTAGAGCAAAAAAAGAGCAAACATGCCATGAAGCTAATCTCTTTCATTATTTATGACTCATTTGACACATGAAAGACTTCTGAGATCAAAGTTCAAATATCCATTCAAGCTTGAAATTAACTTGTTAACTTGGTTCAATCACACCTTCTTAGTAATACAAAGAGTTATCATCAAATACATCTGGAAGTGCTGGATATAGATTATATTGTTGCAGATATCCTGTATGCCTACAGAACAAAATACAGATACATACAGCTATAGTATATATGGAGAAAATCCATGTTCTTTCAAGCCTGAAATTATGTCCCAAAATGGTTACAGTCAAAGCTTTTAAGCCAATTTTAGAGATGCGAGGGTCGAACTAATGAATAACAGAATAAAAGATTTGGAAGGGACTTTGGGGGTCTTCTAGTTCAACCCACTGCCCAAGCAGGAAGCCCTATTCCATTTCAGAGAAATAGTTGTTCCATCTCTTCTTAAAAGCTTCCAACATTTGAGCATTCTTAACTTAGGTTAAATATCGGAACACCGCTATCATGTTACCCTAGTCCTTCTTTTCATTATTTATTTATTTATATTTCTATACTGCCCTTCTCCCCGAAGGGACCCAGGGCGGTGTACAGCCATTTTAAAACAACAGAAATCACAATACAATAGACAAACAAACACCATGTTAAAACTACTTAAAAATAATAAATTTGTGTGGCAAATAATTTAAAACCGGAATATTTAACCAATTTACACCGGATCTAAAAGTCTAAAATATATAAAATAATCATTCTAACGAGCGGAGAGTTAATGTAAATCAGCCCAGGCCAGCCTGAATAAATAGGTACGATTTTATGGCACGGCGGAAGGCACGGAGGTCCGAGATAGTTCGAATCTCTGGTGGGAGGTCATTCCAAAGGGCGGGAGCTGCTACAGAGAAGGCTCTCCCCCTGGGGGTTGCCAGCCGACATTGTCTGGCTGACGACACCCTGAGGAGGCCCTCTCTGTGGGAGCGAACTGGTCGGTGGGAGGTATTAGCTGGCAGAATGCGGTCCTGTAGATAGTTGGGGGCTGGAAAGATTTTGCCAAGGAGGTTTGTTTCAGGATGGTGTATTCAGGCCTCGGAGGCATTCAAAAACCTTTTGGCCAGACATGTATTAATGAAGCTTACAAAAGAATACAGAGAAATGGAACAGGGGAGTATACCAACCAATTCTTCCCAGCCTGACTTCACCACCTCTGCATTTCTAGCAAGCCTGCACCCATAATGGGAAGAGGTACCTGCTACACCACAAAGTGCAAGTTACCCTGACCAGATAATCTGGGAGAGAGACCCAATATGTCCCTTGAAAGATGAATAGCTCCAGAGGGTCTGAGAGGATGAGTTCCAATGCCCTAACAGGGAGACCGAACTCAAGCAAAGCCCCACCCTCCAGCAGAGGGCCTATAAATACCACAATATGGGCAGGGGGCCATTGGAGAATCCCAAGACTATTCTGATAAGAATACAACAACACCCCCACTACAGATGGGACAACCAGGGGTGGGGCCACATTTCCCTTTCTACCCAGGAGTGGAACCAACATGGGGAATGGGGGACATACCTCTATGGGTGGGAACTTCAATGTTTGGGGCGCCTGCGTTACCACCATTCGAGGAAGATTTTGATGGGGATTTGGAGCAGCTACATTTCTTCTTGCATGAGGCAGGGATGTATCTAGAACTTTATGGACCCTGATTCCCTAGTGAATGAGCACAAATCACAGCAATATCTGCATGAATGAAAGAGGATGCCGGAAGTTGGTTCGTTGGACTATGTGACCAGGCTGCTCCAGAATTACTAATCTTGGAGGTCTTCATGACAGCCCTATGTGTCAGGTTTGAATCCCCCCTGAAGGTGATGAGCGCCGAAATTAAACTCCACACTCTGAAACAAGGAAAGAGGTTGATCAAGGAATATATCAAAACTTTCCAAAGACTGGCCTCCCAGGTGGTGGACTGGTCAGAACGCATGCTGATGACCAGTTCCAATCTGGAATAAATTGTAATATCATGGACTGTTGCTTTTTGAGAGGAATTCCGAACACCCTGCAAGGTTGGTTCAGTCAGTGACAGAGATCAATCTACAGTTCCTAAGGTACCAAGACCCCAAACACAACTTAGGGGAACATCCCAGGAGGCCACCCTGATGCCCTGTCCCTACTGGTTTTCATCATGGGAGAGGGTTCAGCAATGAAGATCATGATCAAGGAATCCATAACAACTTCAGTTGTTTCCAGTGGGGAAGCCAAGACCATTTCGCTACAGAGTGTCCAAAAGCCTGAGATCGACCATCAGCATCTCCATGGTCCCCTCCAAAAGGGAGAAAACTACAGCTTGATCATTAACGGAATCTACATCCTACTCAGACCAGGACGCTGCTGGCACCCATGAAGCTGAATGTGACCCTCTACGAAAACGACAGTGAGGGCAACAATGATCCGATGGTGAGTGCCCCCAGTTTATGTTACAGTTGATATTACAATCCCTTCCTCAGGAAGGAAAGGACAAGTGCGGGCCCTTTTGGATCCATGGAGTACATGTTGCTGCATTATTTTTGAGACTGCTCAGACCTTGGGGCTCTGCCTCCGGACTCTTAAAGTGCCCATTTTTTTGAACAGGTGGAAAGGACTATATTGGGGGGTGACCAGCTACACTTTTGGCAGAACCACTAATTATGTCTTATGGGCCTCACAAGGAGACTTTGCGCTTTATAGTGGTCCCCAGACTTCAGGACAACATGTTATTAGGGTTAGCTTGGTTCAAGAAGTGGGACCCCCTAGTGGTCTGGCACAAAGATACCCTGGATTCTAGTGGCCCCAACTGACTGTGACACGTGTGACCCCAGGGCCACCAAGGATGTGGTCACCCCCAATTCAGTTCCCAACCTGAACTGAAGGACTATCCATCCTGGAGTGGGTCATCAGGAGGTTGTTTTAAGTGCTAACTCACAACCCACCACAAAAGGGAAGATCCCGGTGAGCCTACACTAGTTTATTAGAGGTTTTCAGTGAAAAAGAATCAAACAATCTCTCTCCTCACCAACCGGCGGACTGTGCAATTGAACTTGTCCCTGAGGCTAACTGCCCAAAACCTAGGATGTATTCTATGTCACCCAGAGAGATGGAGGAGATGAGAGATTTTGTGGACAGTAAACTGGCTTGAGGGTTTATCAAACTGTCAAAACCAAAGATGGCCACCCCATACATTTTTTAGACAAAAAAGATGTCAGGAAATGTCATATTTGTGTGGACTTTTAAAACCTCAATGCCATCTCCGTAGAGAATATGCATCCTTTGCCTCTTATGAAAGATATGTTGGGGTATTTAGCTAAAGGCAAAATATTTACCAAATTGGATTTGAGGAGGGTGTACTACAGAGTCAGGGTGAAGCAGGGAATGAATGGAAGACCACTTTCAATTGTCTCCTGGGGTGTTTTCAATTTAAAGTGATGTCCTTCGGCCTGAAGGGGGCACCAGCGATGTTCATGCAATTGATTAACAAGGTGCTACATGAGCATCTCTACAAGGGTTTTTTGTCTACCTGAACAACATCCTCATGTACTCTGAGTCCCTGGATGAGCATGTCCAGTTAGTAAAAATAGTGTTGACCAAATTGCTCAAGGCTCAGTTATACTGCAAGCTGTCGAAGTGTGAATTTCATAAATCAAAAATAAATTACTTGAGATATAGAATCTCGGGGCATGGTATTGAGATGGATCCAAATAAGGTTCAGACCATCCTGGAGTGGGAGATGCCAAAAACTAGGAAGCAATTGCAAAGCTTTCTGTGATTTGCCAATTTCTACAGGCAGATCAATTCCCACTTTTGCACAGATAGTGCTCCCTATCACAAATATTCTGAAAACAGAGAAGGGAGTAAACCCAAAGCCAAGTCAAACCTTAGCCTGAAGTGCCAAGTCACTTTCGAGAAATTAAAACAACTGTTTGCTGACGAGACAGTCATGAAACATCCCAATACGAAGCAGCCTTTTGTCATATAAGCTGATGCCAGTGACATCGCTGTAGGGGTGGTTCTCTTGCAAAAGAATAGAGAAGGGAACCTACATCCATGTGTGTATACCTCAAAAAAGTTGACGGACACTGAAAGATGGTGGCTGATATGGGAGAAGGAGGTCTTCGTGGTTAGGTGGGCTCTTCACACCTGGAGACATTATCTAGAGGGAGGAAAATTCCCTTTTGAGGTGTAGACAGATCATAAAAATTTAGAAGACTTCAACACAAAGAAACAGTTGTCACCCAAGCAGGTTCGATGGACCCTTGACTTTAACTGATTTAATTTCACTCTGAAATACATTCCGGATGGAAAGAATATTTTAGCCAACACCATCTCAAGAATGCCTCAATACCAGAGCACCCAGGAGGAAGTGGTTGGATCTATTATTCCATCCAGAAAACTAGTTGCACCACTCCATGCGGTACCACATAGAGGGAGAATTAAACTTTTGGACTTTGATGAAATAAAAAAGAATTTCAAAACTGCTATGGCTGCTGATATGTGGTAACAAGTTCATCAGGGAAGCTTTATGATATGTCATGACCTAGCTTAGAAAGGCAGCAAAGTCTATATCCCTGGCGGACCAAGAGTTTTTGTGAAGCAGAGGGCCGGGTAAACAAACTGGACATTTTGGATTTATTAAGACTTTCCATTTGATTAAGAGACAATTCTGGTGGCATGGCATGAAAAAGAACATCAAGGAGTATACATATTCTTGCGCCATTTGTGCAACCATGAAGAGGTTGCCTGGTAAAACCCCAGGTTTATTACAGCCAGTAACCAACCCCTCCAAACCATGGACTTTATAGTTGATTTTCCCAAGAGTGCGGGAAACATTGTAATATGAACTGCAGTGGATTTGTTTTCCAAACAAGCGCATTTTATAGCTTGCCCCAAATTCCCCTCAGCGAAGACTTTGGTGAAGCTATTTGTCCAACATATTTATCGACTACATGGTGCATCCAAACAGATAATTTCAGATAGGGGAACCCAATTCATCACCAAGTTCTGGAGAGAATTCTTATGCACCATGGGCATGGCGCAGGCCCTAAGTTCCGCATTCCACCCAGCTACTATCAGTGTAGAACACACTAACTCCATAGTGTCCCAATACCTAAGATGATACATCAACTTTCAACAAACCAATTGAGTTGAACTTTTACCTTTTGCTGAGGTAGCTTACAACAACACTGTACAGAGCAGTATGAAGCATGCACCTTTCAAAATCACATCAGAGACTAATTTTGTGCCCATGCCCGAAATAACACAAGATCCTCCCACCTCTATGTTATTAGAGGCTTGGATGGACAGTATAGAAGGAGCATGGGCAGATATAAAACTGGCTTTGGAAAAAGCAAATAAAAGGCACAAGAAACAGGCAGACAAGAAAAGGGCCCCACAATCAAATTCTAGGGTGGGAGATCTAGTGTACCTATCCATGAAATATTTAAACATTAATGTACCTAGTAGAAAATTGGGGCCAAAATATATAGCACCGTTCCAGATTGTAAAAATTATCAACCCAGTTACAGTACAGTACAGTACAGTTACAGTTGCACCTTTCATTTAAGGAAGTCCATCTCGTGTTCCATTGTAATCTCTTGAAACACTATCACACTTCCAACCAGAGACCAGTGGCTTCACCACTTCCATTCCCTGTTCTGGTGAGAGGGAGGAGACACTACGAAATAGATGATATTTTGGACTCCCAAATTTCGAGGATAAAGTTGCAGTATCGAGTTAGTTGGAAAGACTATTCCATATCCAACTCTCAATGGGTGGCAGCCAGTGATGTCAATGCTCCCAGGTTGGTAAGATGCTTCCACCAACGCCATTCCAACAAACCAAGGGGTTAAAATGGTTCCAGTCTGCATTGTAGAATAACATGTTCTCTTAGTTTTTTTATATGTCTGTGTGTGCTAGGTCCTGTCTTTCTTCAGAATGCCAAATTTCTACTATTCACAAGTTAGACTAGAAAGGAACCTGTCCATTTAAGTAACAATTTGCCATAGTCTGGAGCTGGTAACTAGTAGTATAAACTGTTCAAGAATGCATTCATGACTATAATTAAAAAATGGACAGAACGCTGGGTTAAAGCAGGAGTGTCAAACTCAATTTCATTGAGGTCCACTTGGACTGCTACCGTGGCTGCAGCATGCCACCCTCCCCACTTCCCATCTTGCTCCCCTGCACCCCATCATTGTCAAATCCATTCCTGCATGAACCATGTAATGCAGATTGTGAAGGGCCGTGAAGGACAATTAGTTACCCAGGAAACAATTGCATCAGGAGGTAGGATGTCTGCTAAACTCGGTTTGACCTCCCAGGAATCATTCCAGCATTTAACATGTTTCTGAATGGTCAGACGTTGCCTGTAGTTCTAAACCAGGATCTATTTCACAATCTGTATTACGTGGTTCATGCAGGAATGGATTTGACAATGATGGGGTGCAGGGGAGCAAGATGGGAAGTGGGGAGGGTGGCGTGCTGCAGCCACAGTAGCAGTCCAAGTGAACCACAATGAAATTGAGTTTGACACTCCTGCTTTAACCTAACGTTCTGTCCATTTTTAATTAGAAGATGTTGCTCTAGGGGTGCATCAGGGATGTCAAACTCAATTTGATTGCAGACCACTGTGACTGCCACCGCCAATCTCCCACAACTCTCACAGCCATTGCCAACTCCTCCTTAGACCCTCACGACCATCACTGACAACCTCATGGCCTCTGCCGACCTCCTGACACCTTCCATAATACTTGTCAGCCACCTACCTGCACTGTCACCATCTCGGGGAGTGTTCCGCTTGCTTCCAAGGTGGCCCCATGGGCCAGATCCATGCAGGACATGGGCCGAATCCAGCCCACGGACCTTGTGTTTGATACCTGTGCTCTAGATGAATCTTCCTGGCCTTTTCTAATTAGATGATTTTGCTGCAAATCACTCAGCATGCATGATAGTGTATGTATTTCATGGTAATTGAAACAATATGTTATATTTATAGTTCTCTTACAGTGCATTTTAGTTAATGAATTATTGTACCTGATATTTGGATGCACACACATAGTAGCTTTGAGTTTTGTCCTTTCCATAATTTTCAGAGCTTTCTCACAATCTGCTCTGATAAATAACCTAACATACAAGCTGAAAACTAATCTATTTCTCAGCATGGCATTGAGAATAGTTTTAAAACCATAATGTCACATTTTCCTATGAATCCTGGAAAATCTGCAGCTGCAACTGAAAGAAACTGCTCTACTTAGCATCAGCCCCAATCTCTGGTAGTACAGAGATATAATTATGTCAGAAAGTTTTAAGGAGTTCATTAAATAATTTTACATTGAGTTTTCCAGGTGCTACAAAATTCTAATCAAGCCAGACACTTTGTTCCAGAAACAGTCTGTATAATTGGACAGTTCTTGTTATGAGCAACCATACAATCAGCACCAAAGAATTACAACAGTACATTTTGATGCCAGCCTTTCCGATCAGCATCAAACTAAAGAGTGATTTCTCTTTTTAAGAAAATTGTGGGGTGAAAATATTCCATGAATCTGGCAAAGAAGCAAATCTAGGAGTTGATAGTTGCTTGTAACATGATATCTGTAGAAGAATTTCAACATGCAAGAACCCTCCCAAGCTTAGATAAGTGCTGTTCCCCCATATCTACACGACAATGAGGGATTTGTACAGATATTGTAGTAGTAAGCCCATGAAAAACTATGTATGTTTCTGCGCTAGAAGAAATGATTCCAAAAAGGAGTTGCATTATTTTCTCCAGAGCTGCAGGAAAAGTATTATCCCACTGCCAAGAATCATGCTTTGGAGTAGACCAATTAAATTGCCTGGCATTGACTTATCAGTTGCCTTTCTATACTGCCAGTTCCCCAACAACCTGAAGTGGTTTTCAGGACAACTGAATATACAAACCATTGTTTGCACAAATAAAGGGATAAGAGCAGCTTGGGGAAGAACTTGCTGGAGCAAAGAGTTAAGGATCCCCTATTACTATTAACTAACATTAGGCTATACATTATTTCCTTTTGTTTAAAATGGTTTTACTTGTCAGGGTGGTAAAAAACGAAAAGCATTTACTAGTGGCTTTTCTGAAGACTCGTATCCTGTAGCAATAGCAATAGCACTGCAGCCTTTTTAAAGTGGTTTACAGAATCAGCATATTTCACCCACCAATTTGAGTCCTCATTTTACTCACCTTGAAAGATAGAAGGCTGAGACAACCTTGAGCCTGTCAGAATCGAACTGCTGGCAGTCAGCAGAATTAGCCTGCAAAACTGCATTCTAACCACTGCGCCACCAGGGCTCTAGATTTTTTTAAAAAAAGATAGTCTTACCTGAATATTTAACCGTGCTCTGTGAGCTCCCAGGCCGTATCGCTTCACTGTAGAAGCATGAAGCTGAAAATCAGTAATTTTTAAAGTTTCAAGACCCAAGGGGGGGCAGCCTGAAAAACAAATAGCTAAGTGTTAAGTGAGAAAGCAGTCAACAAAGCATATGCACCTTCACAGATGCTGTGCTTAAATTTCTTTTTGTTGTGAGTATGCCAAAGTGGGCAAATTCTCATCAATGAAAAAAAATATTTGCCTTTAATTTTGCAACTGTATTGTGTTATTTTTGAGAACTCATTATCTTGATAGTAGCATTATCCATAATTTATATGCAATCATTGTTTCCTGAAATTACAGTAACCATATTGCATCACACTCATGTCAAAAGCACTGCAGTGCTTCCGGGTTGAAAGGATTAGCCAGTGATATCACCATTGGGGGGGCACACCCAATTGGGAGCCCCTTTCGTGTCCCTGACAGGAGTTGAAGTGAAGAACTGGAGCTCATCCCACTCCTCAGCAGCACTTGGGTCTTGAATGTGGGCTTGCTAACCTACTATCCAGCATCCTAACCGTGTGAGCCAGTGTAACCACGTTATTAAATTCTTTCAGAAAATAAATCCAATTAACTAAGTCTCAACCTGAGTCACCTGACTCCGGGGAACCCTATCAATAAAAATACCCATATAATTATAGTTCATATATATATATATATGTATAAAAATATTCAAGTTTATATATGGAAAGAAATAATTTTTTTAGAAAGCACTTTATAGAATGTAACTTCATCAGAGGAGACAAATTAATAAATAAAAATGACAAAAGCTATATGAGAGAAGGAGGGAAGGAATTTTTTGCCTCTAGCAATTACTAGAACCATTATTATAGTATACTTCAGTTTGACAAACAGTGCTCGCGATAAATGAATCTCAATTTAAAGATCATCTTAATAACAACAACCAATAAAGACAGTAGGACCTTGTTTAAAATATTTAGGTTTTTTTCTCCAGGAATATGTTTTTTTCTTTTTTTGAAGATATATAGCCAATATTTTATCCCCTCTATATTCTCTAACTAGAGAGGCTTCTTTGCAATTTTTATTGGACTGGGGCTCATGCTAGAGGCCTCAAGATCACCTTTCCTTAAGTTATCCTTAAATAGCTTTAGATGTTATTGGCTACTGGCCAGTAGGAGGTACTATATGACTCATTAAATCCTTATTGGTATTCTTCAGGAAGAATACCATAAAAGATTTTATGCATTTAGCCTTTCAGGCATCGCTCTCAGTTGGGTTTAGGGTTATTCTCCTCCTTCTCTTCTTCTGCAAGACCTTTCCTTCTGCATTTAAAATGTCAACCAGACTTGGCCTATAAAGCAGACAATAATCACTTTTTTTTCCTTTAGCTGAAAATATGGTCTGATTGCTTGGTGTTGTTAAACATTTTCCACAGACAGACTTTCTGGAGGTTGGATTAGATAGAAGAACATATTTGATGTAATGGAAGTAGTTTGTTTTATTTCTAATTGCATAGAATTGTAGAGGAAATGAGAAAGAATTACAGCTACAATCAGCCACCTTGATGGCACATCCACACATACATGGAAGATTTATCCAATCACTGATTGATAAAAGAAGCGAACTACTGTATATTTATTGTGATTACTTCAATTGTCCTCAATTGCCCCTTATTTTTTAAAAGTGAATGCAGTAAAGTTAAATTTTCTTGTTGACGTCTGCAGCATTTAACATCTTTAATCAAAATTTCCTACAAACAAGAGAATGATAGTTCTGTTCTGTATTGAAATAGATGGAAAATATAATTTATTTATTTATTTATTTATTTGTTTAAATTTATATACCGCCCTTCTCCCGAAGGACTCAGGGCGGTGTACAGA
>JANHFO010005466.1:624522-640725 GCA_032468095.1 Pareas carinatus
ACAGTAGGACAAGGACGGTAGGCACGTTAGTGCGCTTATGCACGCCCCTTTTATTATCCTTTATATGACATAGCCACTAGAGGGATATTAAACCTGGGAGCAGGGCCGGCCCAAGAATAAGGGGGGCCCAGTGCAAAATGTCTCATGCGAGGCCTATTATTATTTTTCTAATTTTTAAAAAACCTTCTAGGCCCTGCGAGGCCTTGGCAAGTGCAGGACCTTGTGCCTGGGAGTGATGTAAGAGGAGCTGTATATGCCAATTTAAAAATGAATATAGTTGTGTTGTTTTCCTTCCTTTTTAACATAGTTCATTACCCATTAATGAATATATTATAGAATTAAGACATTCTAGTATTTTATCTGTGCTTTCCATAGCCTATGTTGAGGAGGAGACTAACACTTGACCTTTTAAAAATGCATTTCATCTCTTTCATCATCTCCTTTTACTAGCATTTGCAGTTCTGTAGAGAAATGCAAATTTATCTCTCCACACTTGTAGTAAAGAGAATAAAAATTTATAAGCTGCAAATATTTCCTTTTATTCACTGTTTCTTTAAGGTTATGTACTTTTACTACAAAAACATTGGCTGGTTCAATTTACAATATAGGTCACTGTTACCAGTGTGGTAATGCTTTTGTGTGAACCTCTAAAACCATGAAAAATCATATATTTAAAATGACACCATAATAACCACTTGATCATAAATAATAATTAAAAACAAAAAGGCCAGGTTCACCAACACCTCATTTTGCTTTAAAAGCTATCCAGCTACTTAAAATGGGTAGCATAATAGAGAAAAATGTAAGAATAGAAGATTTTTTAAAGTGTCTTGTACTTTGATGAATTAGATTATGACTTCAGGAAATGTTTTGTTTTGTTGATATAGAAAGCTGATGCAATGTATTTTGATATAGGCAACCCTAATCAAGAGATCACTCAATAAGTCAAGACAACGAGCATGCCTAATACTTCTCCCACTTTCCTCACAACAACTCTGTTTGGTGAGCTGGGCTGAGAGACAGGGAATTGCCTACAGTCACCCAGCAGGTTTTCATGATTAAGGTGCGACTAGAACTCCTGTTCTCCTGGTTTCTAGTTGCACTTTATTTTGTTTTAATGAGTGATGAGCAATCCAAAACACAACTGCAAGATTACCAGCTATACGAATTAATTAAATAAATATAAGAAAACAATGCATTGGAAGCCACTGGCTTGCCCTGAATACAATGGCAATGTGACACAGGGAATTATAAAGGTTATAACTGTATGAGTCATACAGCTTCTTCTAAGTTACAGGATTTGGCCATAGAGGAGAAAAGAATTGAATAAAAAAACTGAATGGGAGGAGGCTAGGTACCTGCAGTCCTTTTCAAACTCCTTGGATTCATCAGTGCAGTAGAAGAACCTGCCCTTAAAGAGCTGGACAGCAACCACAGCGAAGATGAACATGAAGAGCATGTATACAATGAGAATATTGAGGACATTTTTGAGTGAATTCACCACACAGTCAAAGACAGCCTGTGAAAAACAGATACTCTGGTAAGATTTGACTAAGTTATGTATATCTGTATCTTGATGTATATATATATAAATGCGAAATACCATTCATTGTTTCATCACCAGATCTCCCAAACTATTAAGGATACAAACTTGAAATTTGGTAGATCTGTTCATCTTGGCATCTAGGTGCTCACTAAGAAAGGATTTTTTAACATATTAATTTTTATGTGAGTTATTTCAATTTTTTAATTCCAGAGATTGTGATTGGACAAAATATGGTTTGTTTCCTTTCTCCTGATTGGAGGACTTTTGCAGCCTCTCCTGATTGGAGGGTTTTTGCAGATTCTGAAAAGACTTATGATGTCCGGCTTTTCTACCCCCAACCTTTCCCTCTTCTCCTCTGCAAAAACACCAGGGTTGGAGGCCGGAGGAGGAGGAGAGGTCGAACAAGGCCTGCAAAGTGCTTTCAGAGTCCTGTCCTTTCCAAGGCCTCTCCTCCTCCATGAGGCACATGTGGCTAAGTATACCAAACCCATAGCAGAGCACGGGTACCAATAGCTAGTTTATTATATAGAGACTTACCTGCACAAGATAATCTGGAAAATGCCAGGCTCACAGGGAGCCAGGCTGAAGCAGAGAGAGATGAGATGGATAAATGATACAGTCAACACCACAGTTTGGACTGAAAGGTTGTGGAAGTAGATCAGTTTTAGGATGAGAGTTACAAGTTAGCTTGCAGTTAGGTGTAGACATATGTACATAGAATATATAAAGCTGAAAAAGTGACACAACAAAGATATAATTTGAGGGGAAAAGTGGAAAGATTCACTTATGTTGATCTACTTCAGGCATCAAACTGATGAAGCTAAGTCATATGTTCTGGAGATTTAAGTGACAGGCAGCACTTATCAGTCTTCAACATGTTAGTGACACTGAAACTGCTCACTATATCTCCAATCACACATATTTATTAACAGGCATCTATATTAGTATTATTAGTAAAAAAAATTGGTTAAATTCTGATGAATGAGTAGCGTACATACACAACTCCTGGAAATAATTGGCCATTGGACTTTATCCTTTCCGATTGATGCACTCAAAAAGTTATAATAATGCCTCTCCTACCTATTGGCAAGAATATGGTAAACTTTTCAGGAGAAAAGTATATATTTACAGTAGTTATTTCATCACAAAGATGGAATAGTGATGTTATTAAATTTTCTTTTTTAAAAAAAATGATTGATAATTGAAATAGGTTGGCAGCCTTATCTTTATTTTAGCTGTCCATTTTAATTTTGATTTGTTTCATCATACACTTTTGTCTAAAAATCTTGATATGATCCATAATTTTCCTTTGTATTTATCTTCTTTCTCCATCATATTCAAAAAAAGTTGCTGTTTACCTATTTTCATATTTAGTAAAAGTAAAACAGATTCAGTGAAGAGGTGTTGTTGTTTTTCCCTGTTCATCCAAATACAGTTATACAAGAATAGGATAACAAACAACCCAATGCCTTCACCATTATCTTCTCTTAGTGACAAAATTGAGGGCATTTTTAGTGCTAAGTTCACTGTAAGTGTAATTATTTCTAAAGTAACAAGTCTCCCTTCCCTTTCCTTCCCTTCATATTTACTGGGAGAAGAATGTTCCTGCCACTGCCATACAAAACCTCTCCAAATGTTGCTTTTTGTTCCTTTTTGGATATTCTATTCTCTTGTATTGCTGAATTGTTTGGTAATTAGTTATATCACATTGATTTATTGCTCTTTTTTGTACGTAGCCCTTGGTAATTCCAGGAGTTAACCCAGAGAACACCAGCACATCATTTTTAGCTATTAATATATTGTCAAAGATTGTGCCACTAGAATTCAGCAATACAATAACCAAATTTTGTCACATGATGAATGATAATTTAGAATTAACAGCTGGAATGGGAACTCCCATTCCCTGTAATACACTCAAGAAATAGCCTCTTTCTTCATCTGCTTTCAGTCATGGGGTCATGTTGGACGTGTTTGGAATGGGAAGGGGTCCATTCTCCAAGGAACTTCCTCCTGTTCCTATTCTTAATCTCTCCTAATATTCCTTATTGCTCTTCTACTATGTTTTAGAGTTCATTTGAAATGTCATCCTCTAAATTGTATAGATTGAACAAGAATGGCAGAAGGTGATCTGGCTCACTATTGCAAAACATTTCAGATCTTCTCTTCATATTATTACATACAGCTTCAACTAGTCAAATTAAAAATTGGCTTTCTTGTTATGCATTAGTTATTTAAACCAATAAAGTATAGATACATGCAGATAAAAAGCTAATAGCTGGGAGCAGTTAAATTTCCCCCCTATTTGACATGTCACAAAGGTTCATAGTGAATCATATTTGGCTTTTTTCCAGATAACGTCAGTGTCCTGGTCTATTATTTTTGGATCAATTTCATATTATTAAATTGTGAGGGAATAATTTTCTTCAACTTTCTATGAAAGGAACAAAGTGCTGGTGATGTCCTTGTGCATGTTATGTGGAACATTTTTCAGAATTTTTCAGCATTTTATACATTTTGGGTGTGCAAATGTTCTTTTACAGTTTCCTGTGGTCAAACAGTTTGCTGGAGACTGAAATGACACATGAGTTGAAAAATAAATTCTTATGAGATGCCAGGTTATTAAAATGAATGGGTCGTGCTGAGAAATGAAATTGACACCAGTGTGTACTCAAGTAGAAATATTTGCAAATTTGTCCCTAGCTAAGGATTCCAGCCCACATACACACACATTTGTCAATAAGAAATACTTAGATTCTCCTTTTGCCACTGTCAAGTTGTTATTTCTGCTGGTAATTGAAAACCTGAAGCCATCCTCTCATTTTTGTCTATGAGAGTACCTTGTTTTATAACTCCTTCTGTATTCAGCAAATTGTCGAATTGTCCACCACTACCGTGTTTCCCCGAAATTAAGACACTGTCTTATGTTAATTTTTGCTCTGGGGATGCCTTATATTTCAGTGAGAGGCAAGACTGTAAGTAGGTCTTATTTTCAGAGGATGTCTTACTTTCGGGGAAACAAGGTAGCACAGCTATGTCAGATAATAAGCCAGTAAGTAGAAAGATGAATATTCAAACATGCAGTTCAGACAGAATTCAATTTTATTAACATACTGGATGAACAGAAATCTTTTTTTGATCAGCTTCTAAAATGTCAAGCTTGAAATATCTCTAGTTACTTTAGTTCTTTTCAGTGTTTCTAGCTAAATTAATTGAAAATCTTAATTATATAAGAAAAATAGGATTATGAAATAAGCTGTAGCTACAGTGGATTTATGTATATTTTCAAATATTATTTTATGATGGTGATTATCGTGCAAAATCTTTTTCACACCCACTTATTATTAAGACAAAAATCTAGTGAGATTTGTCAAAACACATGCATAAGATTGTATTTTCAATTTTCTTGGTGCTAGACTATTCTGCTGCTTATAACCAAGGATGCAAAAATGCAATACAAAATCTTTTAATATATTGCCTAAATCCATGTTTTATTATCTTAGTAACTAATGAAACTACAGTTATTTCAAAGAAAAGCAGGTGGTTAATTGTAGGATTGGTGAACTTTTAATCACCACTTATAGGAAAAGAAATTTCCTTCAGCAAAATATGAGAAATACAGTGGATAGCTTATAATAGCAAAGCTACTTTTTTACTCATAAACAATGGTTCCTTTGTTCCAACATTGTCAATTCTGATTGTGCAGTTTTTCATTTTTCCAATCATTAGTTTGTTGTATTTGACTTCTACATCAGTTTTCAATGTAACATAATTCACACTCACACAAACATATAAACTGTTCTATATCTTATTAATGCTTACTTCCTGTATTACTGATAAATGCAATGCAAACATTGTATTTTTATTTAAATAACTGAGCTATAGAATTCTACTGATTTTAAATACTAAACTTCATATTTCACATTCCATCGTGAACCAAGAAAAACATATTTAATAAGGTAATATGAAAATCTGACTTAACCAAACTTCTCACATTACTAAATCAGCCTCTAACTTGGTTACATGTAGAATAGGTAGATCAGAGTTCTGAAAGTCAGTTCTAAAGATAACTTACTTTTGCCTTCTATCAGTAAAATAATAGTTAATGTGGGGAGTTTTTCCTGTTAGCAGTAAAACCTTGCAGCAATCAACTAAACTGATGACACCTTCATTCAAAGTTATGAACCTTGTTGGTTTAGTGAGGGTTAGTAGATAATTTTTAAACTTCCAGGTCTAGAGATGAGAGAGAGTCCAAATCACCCAGTCAGCTTCTTTACCTAAGGGAAGGCTAGAACTTGAATCTCCCCAATCCTAGCCCTACACTGAGAGACGACAGACAGATAGACAAATATAGAATGATGATAGAACAGTAATAAGCTTTTTTAATGGAAAAGTAGCTCCCTGTTCTGACACTCAGTTATTTGGATTTAACCAAGAACCCATTAATGCTTAGGATAATTTCAATCTCTTTCGTTTTCCCCCTTTTCTCAATACTTGGTAGCAGCTGATGCACCTTAACCCCCTGGTTCCCACTATGGAATACTGATAAGACAGAAGCCTAAATTTTACAGAAGGCATATGTGCTTCCTTTTGTGGATGGTTTTGTAAGTTGCTTGACTGTGCCAAATATGAAAACGCTTGACAGCAATGGGCAGCTTAGAAATTTAATTAAAAAATAATAAATAAAGACTGAGTGCATCTTCACTATGTTTTAACCTGAATTTCTTTTTGTCTATAATGAATCGATAGCTTTTGTGCCCTTGTTGTCCTTGCCCCTATTGTACCCACTTTTTGAAATGGGGAATTGGGGCCCTATTGATAATGTTAGGTCATACTAATTATTAATTAATCAGAATACAGCTGTAAGGGACCTTGGAGGTCTTCTAGTCCAACCCCCTGTTCAAGCAGGAGACCCTATACCATTTTAGATAGGTGACTGTCTGATTTTTTCTTAAAAACCTCCAGTGATGAAGCACCCACAACTTCTAAAGGCAAGTTATTCCACTGTCTAATTGTCCTCTGTTAGGAAGTTTCTCCTTAATTCCAGGTTGCTTCTCTCCTTGATTAGTTTCTATCCATTGTTTCTTGTCTTTTGCTTTCTGGTGTTTTGGAAAATAAGCAGACCCCTCTTCTTTGTGGCAGCCCCTCAAATACCATAATACTGCTATCATGTCACCCCTAGTTCTTTTCTCTAAACTGGCCATACCTAATTCCTGCATCTGTTCTTTATCCAAAGTCTGTTAAAAAAATATTGAACCTTTGGTCTGCAAAAATACATTTATTCATACAAAATACATTTATTCTAATTTCCTTCAAAGTAGTTCCCTGGTAATGCACACACTTCTCCCAGCAGTCCCACCATTGTTGGAAACACTTCTGGAACACATCTTTTGAAATGGTGTTCAGCTGGGGCATCGCGTTCTACCTAATGTCTTCTCTTGATTCAAATTGGTTCGCTTTTCAGCAGTATTTTCAACATGGGGAATAGCCAAAAATCACACCGAGTCATATCAGGGAAGTAGGGAACCTGGAAAACCACAGGAATGTTTTGTTTGGTCAAGAAAGTCTGAATCAGAGGCGAAGAATGAGTGGCGGCATTATCATGATGAAGCTATCAAGTTGTCGCTGCCTACAGGTCTGGCCGTTTACGTCGCACAGCATCATGAAGGTGACAAAGAACCTGGTAGTACTTCTTGGTAATGGTTATGCCTTCTAGTACCTACTCATGATACACCATCCCACAGGAGTCAAAGAAAATGGTCAGCATGACCTTGACATTGCTGCAGATCTGCCTTGCTTTTTTTTACCTCAGAGATTATGGGTGTTTCCACTGTGAGGACTGCATCTTTGTTACTGGGTTGTACCAATAAACCCATGTCTCATCACCAGTGATCATGGTGTTCAGGAAGTTGGGGTCACTGTTTGTGTTGCCCAGCAAGTCCCATGCAATTTTCAAATGGAGTTGCTTCTTTACTTTACTTTTACTTTTATTGCACTTCTATACCGCCCTTCTCTCCGAAGGGACCCTGGGCGGTGTACAGCCATTTTAAAAACAATGCAGAGAAAGAAACAATATTAAAAATAATTAAAACATATATACTTGAGTGGCTGAAATGTTTTTAATCGTAATTAAAAAGCAATTTATCGCCATATTTACAGTTTAAAAAACATAAAATTAATATTGAGTTATAAGCAGAAAAGAAGGTGTGAATTAGGCCAGATCGGCCTGGATAAAAAGCGTGGCGAAAAGCACGGAGGTCTGAGATAATGCGAATCTCTGGAGGGAGATCATTCCAGAGGGAGCCACCACAGAGAAGGCTCTCCCCCTGGGGGTTGCCAGCCGACATTATCTGGCCGATGGCACCCTGAGGAGACCCTCTCTGTGGGAGCAAATGGGTCGGTGGGAGGTATTTGCTGGCAGAATGCGGTCCTGGAGATAACTGGATCCTATGCCATGGAGCGCTTTGAAGGTCATCACCAGCATCTTGAATCGCACCCGGAAGCCCACCAGCAACCCGTGCAGCTTACACAGGAGGGGGGGCCACATGGGCCTTACCACTGACCCCCATAAACCCCGCGCGGCCGCACTCTGTACCAGTTACAGTTTCCAGACGTGACCCAAGGGGAGCCCCATGTAGAGAGCATTACAGTAGTCCAGGCGAGCTGTGACGAGTGCCTGAGTGACTGTCCGCATGGCATAATGATCTAGAAAGGGGCGCAACTGGCGTACCAGGCGAACCTGATAGAAAGCCCCGTGGTGATGGCGGCCACATTGTCTGCCAATGACAGAGGTGCATCTAGGAGGACACCCAAGTTGCGGACCCTTTCCATGGGGGGTCTTGCCCCCAATAGCCAGCAATGAAATAAGCTGGCTATATCACAACACTGGCAGCCACAGCCACACGGTCTTGGAAGGATTGAGCTTGAGTCTGTTGCGCCCCATCCAGATCCGCACGGCATCCAGGCACTGGGACATCACCTCTACAGTATCGTTTGGGTGGCCTGTGGTGGAGATGTACAGCTGAGTATCATCAGGGTAGTGATGGTACCCCACCCCAAAGGCACGGATGACCTCACCCAGCGGCTTCATCTAAATGTTGAACAGGAGAGGCGAGAGAACTGACCCCTGTGGCACCCCACAAGTGAGACACCACGGTGTCGACCTCTGCCCTCCTGTCAACACTGTCTGCGACTGGTCAGAGAGGTAGGAGGAGAACTACCGAAAAACGGTGCCTCCCACTCCCAACCCATCCAACCGACGCAGCATGATACCATAGTCGATGGTATCAAAAACTGCTGAGAGGTCTAACAGGACCAGGATAGAGGAACAACCCCTATCTCGGGCCCTCCAGAGATCATCCACCAATGCGACCAAAGCCGTATCTGTGCCATATCCAGGCCTGAAGCTGGATTGGAGTGGATCTATATACACAGTTTCATCCAGGTGCCAGGGGAACTGTCGAGCCACCACACTCTCTACAACTTTCGCCACAAAAGGAAGATTGGAGACAGGATGATAATTATTTAAAACAGCTGGATCCAGTGAAGGTTTCTTAAGAAGGGGCCGCATCACCGTCCCTTTCAAGACGGCCAAAATGACACCCTCCTCCAAAGAAACATTCACAATACTCTGGAGCCAGCCTTGTGTCACCTCCCAGGAGGCCAGCACCAACCAAGAAGGGCACGGATCCAGTAAACATGTGGCTGCCTTATGTCTACCCAGGATCCTGTCCATGTCCTCGGGAGCCACAACATCAAACTCATCCCAGATAACATTCTCAAGACCAGCATCCGTCACTCTGTCTGGGCTACCCCAGTAAGAGTCCAAACCATCCCGTATCTGCGCGATCTTCTCCCAGAAATAACCTCTAAACTCCTCCGCCGAACCCTGCAAGTGGCCATCATGCCCCTCCATATGAAGGAGAGAGGGCGGCGGGGCAGTTATCCACAGACGCGATCAAAGCGGAGAAGTAATTCTTCTTAGCCACCCTAATCGTGCCCAAATAGGCCTTTATAAAGGTTTCAAGAGAAAATCGATCAGAAACGGAGCGGCTGGACCTCCAACTGTTCTCTAGGCGTCTTTTCTGGCATTTCATCTCCCTCAGCTCCTCGGAAAACCAGGGAGCTGGGGTGAGTCGGCACCAGGTCAGAGGCCGCAAAGGCATGACCCGATCAAGGGCAACGCCAGCTATTTCAGGCAGCCGTGAGCTCCTTGGCCGAGCCGTGGGTCCAGGCTTCCGGAAATGGCTCAAACTCCATCTGGAACTGCTCAGGATCCATCAGATGCCTGGGGCAGAACCATTTAGTCTGTTCCGCCTTCCTGCGGCAGGGTGCAGCGATAGGGAAATCTAACCGAAGAAGACAATGGTACAACCATGACAGGGGCTCCACAACTATCTCTCCTTATTTTTGACCATCTAACCACTGTCCAGAGGTAAAAACTAGGTCCAGCGTATGTCCCCCCGAGTGCGTGGGTCCCTGAATTAGTTGGGTCAGGTTTATGGCCGTCATGGTGGCCATGAACTCCCGAGCCACTTCCGATGCCTCACCACAGATGGCAGGTTGAAATCTCCCATAACTATAAGTTTGGGAGTCTCAACCGCCACCTTGGCGATGACATCGAGTAGCTCGGGCAGGGCTGCTGTCATGTGGCAGGGAGTCAGGTATGGGATCAGCACTCCCCTCTGCCTCCCAGGGCCTCACTTCACCAGGAGGGACTCACACCCGGCCACCTGAGGAACAGTGGTCTCTCTCAGTAAGAACTCCTCCTTGATTAAGATCGCCACACCCCCGCCCCTCCCCTGGACCCGTGGTTGATGAAAAGCACGAAAACCTGGTGGGCACATTTCAATGAGAGGGAACCCCCCCTCCTGGCCCAACCAGGTCTCCATGATTCCCGCCAGGCCCGCTCCCATCTTCTGAACCAACTCACAAATGAGGGGGGCTTTGTTAATCACGGACCTGGCATTACACAACGTCAATTGAAGGTCCTGGGCCTGAAAGCCTGTGCCACCCAGATCACAGGAAGAGCTTTGGGCGTAGGCGCGTGCCACCGCTAACGTATGTTGGGGACGTGCACCCTTTACCAGATTTGGCCCCGTGCTCCCGCTATATCTGCCCCTTCCACACACCACAGGGATGTTATGAACTACACCCCCCTGGGAACTGCCCCTTCTGACCCTCAGTGCCCCCATGCTGTGTTCTGGCCTCCAAGATGGCCTCTCACACCTTCCCGCTCCCTTAACAACCCAACCACCCAAAACCCTAAAAACTGTAGTTAAAGACCCTCTTAAAAACCTTCTCAATTAAAAAAAATTTGGCCTTGGCTACATGCCATGTCTCGGGGTTCCAGGACCCGTCCTCGAGGTAGGCCCTGGATAATATAACGGGCCAGGCCTGCAAGAGGGAGGACTCCCACAGTGCCCTGAGGTAGGTGGAGGAATATATAATGAACATTTGATGGCAGTAAACATTAGACAGGACCACAGTTCTGGGGGACCCATTTCATGGGGGCTGGTGGTATTAATATCCTAGGGTGGGCCTATAATCAAACCCGGCATATAAACAGATAAAAAAGATTTAGCGGAAAGTCATCCGGAGAGTCAGGCAGCAGTCTGCTATCACTTCCGGTAACAGGCCCAGGCCCAGGCCGAGGCGGAAGTGAGAGCAATTTTTCAGCCATCTCAGGGACAGTTTGATGTAATAACCATCCAGGCAGGCAGGCACCCCCCATAAGAAAGGGAAAGAAAAAGTCTTCCAGGCCCCCTTAGTTTGGAGGCCGGTCATCAGTCTCGAAATGAACCCTACTCGAATGGAGAGGAGCAAGCAGAAGCGGGTGGGGGGAGATCTTCTACTGGCACTGTACACCTTCTGGGACTGCCAGGAAAACAGCGCTGCTCCCGCCGGTGACCTCATCCACATCACGCTGCCATTCTCCATCCACCAAAACTGCCTACTCTCCCCTCGCAACACAGCCGAAGCAGACATGCCTCCGTTCCCATGGTCCTCTGGTCTAAGGCCTCAGGGAAATCCCAGGGAACTCCACGAGGTTCCTGCATCCTGCGCCACTCTCTCTGCATCCGCTCTCCAAAAGCTGAGCCAGAAAAGCCACCAAAACACCACCAAGATGCCAGGATCACCACTCTCTCTGCTCTCCGCTCCGCTCTCCAGAAGCCATGCTGAGAAGCCGCCAAGACACCGGAACTTCGAGAAGCGCAAAACTCCCCAGGTAGACCAGCGTCCCCACCCTAGGGCTTTCAAATTTCCCTCCATAAAAAGGGAAGAATTCCCCTGACCAGTGCCAGCCCCCTCAAGTTCAGGGGAGGCCGGCACCTTCAGAATTCGGCCCCATCTCAGACCAACAGCCTCACACCACCTCCCATGCGGCCATCTTAATTATATCTCTGCTCCATCATTGGCAACTTCGGTACGAATTTCACACTCTCTTCAAGTCCAAATCCTTAGTCAAACTTGAATGTAGTGATTCACTGCTTACCCTACCTCGTTCACAAGTGCTCAGACTGTGATATGACGAATGCGCATGACCAAAGTCCACACTTGTTCAATGACATTGTCATTTTGGCTTGTTGAGAGCCTACCTTACAATTTGTCTACCATGCAAACAGATCAACAGATGATGCTATTAATATGGCACTAAACTACATACTTCAACATCTTGATTACCCAATGACATATGCAAGAATCCTTTTTTTGAACTTCAGTTCTGCATTCAATACTATTATTCCAGATATTCTTCAACAAACTGACACAGCTAACTGTACCTGACCACACCTGCAAATGGATCTTAAGCCTCCTAACAGACTGGAAGCAGCAGGTGAAGTTAGGAAAAATAACATAAAACACCTGTAAAATCAGCACAAGTGCTCCTCAAGGCTGTGCGCTCTCTCCATTTCTCTTCTTCTTATACACCAATGACTGCACTTCAAAAGACCCCCTCTGTCAAAATACTAAAATTTGCAGATGATACAACAGTGATTGGCCTCATTCGAGACAATGATGAATCTTTCTACAGATGAGAAAATGAACAACTAGCCTTGTGATGCGGAAAGAACAATCTAAAACTGAACTCAGATAAGTGGAAATGATTTTACAAGAAACCAGTCTATCCTATCACCTCTCACAATATCAAACAACACAGTATCAACAATAGAGTCCTTAAAATTTCTGGGCTCTACAATATCTCAAAGTCTAAAATGGACAGCCAACATCAAAGATGTCATTTAAAAAGCACAACAAAGAATGTTCTTTCTGAGACAACTCAGAAATCTCAGACAACCAAAGGAACTGCTGACTCAATTCTACAGAGGAATCATTGAGTCAGTAATCTGCACCTCAATAACTTTGGTTTGGCAATGCAACGATACAAGATAAACATAGATTTCAAAGAATAATTAGAACTGAGGAAAAAATAATTGCTACAAAACTCCCCTCCATTGAAGATTACAGAAACATCCAAAAAGAGAGCAGGAAAAATAATTATGGACCCCTCACAACCTGGACATATTCTGTTTGAACGTCTCCCCTCTGGATGATGCTACAGAGCATTGCAAACCAAAACAACCAGACATAAGGACAGTTTCTTCCATCATGTCATTAACCTGCTAAACAGCTGGTTCATAGGACAGTGTTAGTGTGGAGGGTGTCCTTTGTGACAAGATAAAATGGTTATTGTGACATGATGTCTGCATTTTATAAGAAGACATGATGAATATTATGTGCTTAAAGACTATGAATGTATCTTATGCTTATATATACAATTGCTTATGCCTATATATGCCTATATATACAAATGATCATCATTATGCTTATATATTCAAACTGACTATGAATGTATCTTGATTGTATCCTTGTTGTGTATGTATGTAGGTATTCAGCATGATCACTGAAGATAAATTCCTTGTGGGTCCTGACACACATAGCAAAATACATTCTGATTCTGATTCTGCCTTCCAGCAAGAGAACAGGAAGGAGGGGAATTATGCAACTGTGATACAGGGGTTGGAACCCTTGCTGATTCCCTCAGATGAATCTCTGCCCCTCTAAAGGTAATGTTCCTCCTGCCCCTGTATATTATCCATTTACACTATTCACATTGTATATGCCATATCAGCCTGTCATTGATCTCCACTTGAACTTGACTGGAAATCAGGAGAAAAGGGACTACAATGAAAATTCTTCTACTTTTGCAAATACCCTCAAACTTCTCTTTGGTCACTTGCTAACTTAGATTCTGCTCTCTCTTTTCCTAGGAAATCTATCTTCCCTCTCCAATCTAATATTGTAATGCAAACTGAAATGTCAACCATAGAACAAAAAATGGCAGGCACATCTCTCCTTATATAATCAGAAGCTTTTTTCATTACTTACTGTATGTTCCATTGGATCAGCTCTTTGAAGGCAAGTAAAGTATTTACAAATTATCTACCCATACTTTTTCTTCTATACCACTGCAAACTCAATGTCTGACCTTAGATTTGACAATCAATGCATATGAGTCAAGAATCACTATAGTTGGAGATCTAATGCAACAGTGAAAAGACTGACAAACATACTTAGAATGCAGTTAAGTACTTTAAATATCTAGATAGTGACTTTCAAATATCTACTTCTTGAAGACACAAAATAGGTGAGAAAACAAAGAGTTTCCAATAATTTTATTAGTTTTCCAACCCCCCAAAACAAGATATATATCTTGAAATCAAATAATTAAGAGGTCTTAAATTTGTTGTATATGACACTCAACTTCTACTTCAAAAGTAATTCAGTCTAGTTTTTTGAATGTTAACTTTCTAATGTTTGTCACATCCCCCAATTAACTGTGAACAATATCTAGGTTAGATCTTGGCTGTGTCTCACATGAGGTCCACCTGCTGCTTTTGCCATCTGGATCGAGTTCTTGTCTATCACATTTTGGAAGTTACTCTTCCTCTTAAAAAAGTAAATAGCAATGTATATATACTTTGATAACTAATGCCTTGATATCTAGATAAATGAAGAAGTTGTCTCTATCAAGCCATAGCTTGCCTGAAAAAAAGTGAGGAAATCCCAATATTTATAATGGGACATCCTTATAGAAGTCTTAACCTATTAATGGTGGGTGATTGCATTTTAAATTTTTTAAATGTTTTTAACATGTTTTTGTATTAATTGTACTGATTGCTGTGAGCTGCCCTGAGTCCTAGGAGAGGGGTGGCATACAAATACAATAAATTAAATTAAATCAAATTAAAATTAACTGAGTCAAGAACTGACTATCGTAGCTCTTGAAATATTCAATGTAAGCATGCTATAATTTGATTTTGAATAACAATGGAAGTTGACCAGCAGGAGTTCTCTGAAGTTCCTATTAGAGATTTTTTATATTAATACATAATAAACAGAAGACATAGATCCGATAGATTTGATACATTAATACAACGACCACTTACATATGAAGATGCAGCATCATATTAAGAACCCATTCAATAAGCCAAAAGTGGGTGTCTGGTTTAAATAGCAGAAGTCCAATTTAAATGACAAATTCTAAATGGAACGCATCGCAATTACTGACAGTTAATACTAGCCCAACTAATAAAGCTGTAATTAGATCTCATGGTGGAGCTATAAAATAGATGTGTAAAAGACTGATTGAACCAACTGCTTCCTCAATGTCTGAGGGACCACTTGTGCTGATTGCTTAATTGATGATCCCATAGAATTCCTCACTGAACTCTGCCTCAGCTTCAGATGTCACTAATAATAGGGCAAATAAATGACTGGGCAGTATATGCTAACAATGAAAAGAATTCAGGAAGCTAGTAAATGCCGCTACTAATAAAGAGGCCCAAATTTCTTTTAGTTCCTTTAGATCATCTTTCTGAGAATCTGAATAGCCCCTAGGATTCTCCTCTACTTCAAGACCAGGAGACCATCTGGATGCCTGGACATGAGAACAAATTCTGCAGCCAGACGTATGTATATATTGAACACACATCTATAATGGAAGTGACTGTGAAATACACCCAAGATCAATCACAGGATTCCCTGTAATAACTAATACATACTATGCAATGTCTAACATGTATATATTATATGATACAAAACAATATGATTCCAGTAACAATGAACCAATAGTAGTAATAATAAACAAAAATAATCTTCAAACATCATGAAATAAAACAGTAACTTCATGAAATAAAACTGTTCAATAACTATTGTTATATGTATCTTAGTTTTAAGAAATACTTTAAAATATATATGCAGTGTTTTTATTTTTAGCAAACCGGATTGTAATCAATGACCAACTCAAGAGCTGATTACACATACGTCATATTATTTTACACATTAAAAGTGCATGAGCATCATCAGTACTGTCTGAAATAAGAATAACAGCCTGCGAGCACATTTATCTTAATCACTGAGATTCTACCCAACAATGAAAATTAAAACATATTCCACCTCAATAAATCCTTTTCAATATTCTTTCATACCTTGACACAGTTATTCTGAAACAACATACAATTCATATTAGTCAAAGTAACTCCCAAATTGTACCCCCGTCAAATCAAGGTTCAGTGGCAGGAGGTGGAAAGAAGGAAGGAAGGACGGAAGGAAGGAAGGAAGGAAGGAAGGAAGGAAGGAAGGACGGAAGGAGGGAAGGA